>PVIU01021114.1:0-32337 GCA_004026605.1 Ondatra zibethicus | reverse complement strand
GCAAGAGACTTGGCTCTAGAGGGGATCCCAGGTGTCCACGGGGATGTCCCCAGCTAGGTCCTTGGGCAGCAGAGGAGAGGGTGCCTGAACTGGCCTTGTCCCATAGTCACACTGATGAATATCTTGAATATCACTATAGAAATTTCATCCGATGGATGGATATAGAGATAGAGACCCACATCCACATCAGAGCAATGGACTGAGCTCCCAAGGTCCAGTTGAAGAGCAGAAGGAGGGAGAAGACGATCAAGGATGTCAGGACCGAGAGGGGTTGGTCCATCCACTGAGACAGTGTGCCTGATCGAATGGGAACTCACCAAGCCCATCTGGACCAGGACTGAATAAGCATGTGATCAAACCGGAATCTCTGAATGTGGCTGCCAATGGGGATGGACTGAGAAGCCATCGATAATGGCACTGGGACCTATCTCTTCTGCATGTACTGGCTTTGTGGGACCTTCCTAGGCCGGGATGGAGGGGGGAGGCCCTTGGACTTCCCACAGGGCAGGGTACTCTGCCCTCTCTTAAGGAGGAGGGAAAGGGAGGAGGGTTAGTGGGGGAACAGGAGGGGAATGGGAGACGGGGAGGAAGTGTAAATTTTTCAATGGAAAAATTAAAAAAAAATAGAGGAAATAGACTCATCAGTTAAAGAAAATATGAAATCTAACAAAAGCTTAACCCAAAATATCCATGAAATATGGGACAACATAAAAGGGCCAAATCTAAGAATAACAGGTATAGAAGGAGAAGCTGTTCAACTCAAAGGCACAGAAAATTTATTTAACAAAATCATAGAAAAAGCTTTCCCTACCTAAAGAAAGATATGCCTATGAAGATACAAGAAGCTTACAGAACACCAAATAGACTGGATCCAAAAGGAAAATTCCTCTCGCCACATAATAATTAAAACACTAAACATATAGAGTAAAGAAAGAATATTAAGAGCTGCAAAGGAAAAAGGCCAAGTAACATATAAAGGTAGACCTATCAGAATTACACCTGACCTCTCAGTGGAGACAATAAAAGCCAGAAGGTCATGGTCAAGCATTATGCAGACATTAAGAGACCACGGATGCCAGCCCAGACTAATATACCCAGCAAAACTGTCAATCACCATACAAGGACAAAACAAGATATTCCATGACAAATCTAGATTTCACCAATACCTAGCCACAAACCCAGCCCTACACAAAATACTAGAAGGAAAACTCCAACCCAAGGAAGATGGCTACACCAACAAAAACACAAACAATTGATGATCTCATGACAGCAAATCCCGAAGAAGAAAAAAACGCACAAGTTAACATCACCAACGATGAAAACTAAATTAACAGGAGATAGCAACCACTGCTCATTAATATCCCTTAATGTAAATGGACTCAACTCACCTATAAAAAGGCACAGGTTAACAGATTGGATACAAAAACAAAATCCATCCCTCTTCTGCATACAAGAAAGGCATCTCAACCTCAAAGACAGACATCGTCTCAGAGTAAAAGGTTGGGAAAAAAATATACCAATCAAATGAACCTAAGAAACAAGCAGGTGTAGCTATCCTAATACCTAACAAAATAGACTTCAAGCTAAAATCAGTCAAAAGAGACAAAGAAGGTCATTTCACATTAGTCACAGGAAAAATCCATCAAGAGGAAATTTCAATACTGAACATCTATGCCCCAAATACAAGGGCACCCTCATCTGTCAAAGAAACACTTCTAAAGGTTAAATCATATATAAAACCCCACACACTACTAGTGGGAGACATCAACACTCCCCTCTCACCATTGGATAGGTCAATCAGACAAAAAATGAACAGAGAAATAAGAGATCTAACAGATGTTATGACTCAAATGGACTTACAGACATCTATAGAATATTCCATCCAAACAGAAAAGAATGTACCTTCTTCTCAGCACCTCATGGAACCTTCTCAAAAATTGACCACATACTCAGTAACAAAACAAGCCTCAACAAATACCAAAAAAATGGAATAACCCAATGTACCTTATCAGATCACCATGCTTTAAAACTTGAAGTCAACAGCAATACCAATTCCAGAAAAGGCACAAACACATGGAGTTAAACAATGCTCACCTGAATCATCAATAGGTCAAGGAAGAAATAAAGGGGGAAATTAAAGACTTCCTAAACTTCAATGAAAATGACCACACAACATACCCAAATTTATGGAACACAATGAAAGCAGTTTTAAGAGGCAAGTTCATAGCACTAAATGCCTACATAAAGAAGCTGGAAAAATCCCACACTAGTGAATTAACAGAACCATTGAAAACTTTAGAACAAAAAGAAGCAAACTCACCTAAGAGAACTAGACGGCAGGAAATAACCAAATTGAGAGCTTAAATCAACAAAATAGAAACAAAGAAAAATACAAAGAATCAATGAGACAAAGAGTTGGTTCTTCGAGAAAATCAACAAAATAGACAAACCTTTATCCAAACTATTCAAAAGGCAGAGAGAGCATGTCGAAATTAACAAAATCAGAAATGAGAGGGGGACCTAACAACAGACATGGAGGAAATACAGAGGCTCATCAGATCATAATTTGAAAACCTGTACTCCACAAAATTGGATAATTTAAAGGAAATGGACAACTTTCTGGATAAATATCACTTACCAAAATTAAATCAAGACCAGATAAACAAATTAAACAGATCTATAACTGCTGAAGAACTAGAAACAGCCATCAAAAGTCTCCCACCAAAAAAATCCCAGGACCAGATGGTTTCAGCTCAGAATCCTACAAGACTTTCAAAGAAGAACTAATACCAATACTCCTCAAATAATTCCACACAATAGAAACCGAGAGAACATTGCCAAACTCTTTTTATGAGGCTACAATTACCCTGATACCCAAACCACAGAAAGACAATACTAAAAATGAGAATTACAGACCAATCTCACTTATGAACATTGATGCAAAAATACTAAATAAAATACTAGCAAATAGAATCCAAGAACACATCAGAACCATCATCCGCCATGACCAAGTCTGCTTCATCCCACAGATGCAGGGATGGTTCAACATACGAAAATCTGTCAATGTAATCCACCATATAAACAAGCTGAAAAATAAAAACCACATGATCATCTCATTAGATGCTGAAAAAGCATTTGACAAAATACAACATCCCTTCATGATAAAGGTCTTGGAGAGAGCAGGGATACAAGGAACATACCTAAACATAATTAAGGCAATATACAGCAAGGCAACGGCCAACATCAAACGAAATGGAGGGAAACTCCCAGAGATTCCACTGAAATCAGGAACAAGACAAGGTTGTCCACTCTCTCCATACCTATTCAGTATAGTTCTTGAGATCCTAGCTAGAGCAATAAGACACCAAAGGGAGATCAAGGGGATACAAATTGGAAAAGAAGAAGTCAAACTCTCACTATTTGCTGATGATATGATAGTTTACATAAGTGATCCCAAAAATTCTACCAAATGCTTCTACAACTCATAAACACTTTCAGCAATGTAGCAGGATACAAGATTAACTCAAAAAAAAAATCAGTAGCCCTCCTGTACACAGATGATAAAAGGGCTGAAGAAGAAATCAGAGAATCAACACCCTTCACAATAGCCACAAATAGCATAAAATATCTCAGAGTAAATCTAACCAAGAGTGGAAGACTTGTATGACAAGAACTTTAAATCTTTGAAAAACGAAATTGAAGAAGACACCAGAAAGTGGATTAAAATCCCAGCAAAATTCTTCAAAGACCTTGTAAGAATGGTACTCAACTTCATTTGGAAAAGCAAAAATCCCAGGATAGCCTAAACAATCCTGTACAATAAAAGAACTTCTGGAGGCATCACAATCCCTGACTTCAAACTCTACTACAGAGCTACAATACTGAAAACAGCCTGGTATTGGCATTAGAACAGACAGGAGGACCAATGGAACTGAATAGAAGACCAGGATATCAATCCACTTATCTTCGAACACCTGATATTTGATATAGAAGCAAAAAAATATCAAATGGAAAAAAGAAAGCATATTTAACAAATGGTGCTGGCATAACTGGATATCAACATGTAGAAAAATGAAAATAGACCCATATCTATCACCATGTACAAAACTCTAATCCAAATGGATCAAAGACCTCAACATAAAGCCAGCCATACTGAACATTATACAAGAGAAAGCGAGAAATGCATTGGCACAGGGAAGCACTTCCTAAATAGAACCTCAGCAGCACAGACACTGAAAGAAACAATTAATAAATGGGATCTCCTAAAACTGAAAAGCTTCTGTAAAGCAAAGGACACAGTCAACAAGGCAAAAAGCCAGACTACAAAATGGGAAAAGTTCTTCACTAGCCCCACATCAGACAGAGGTCTGATCTCCAAAATATACAAAGAACTCAAGAAATTGGACACCAAAAGATCACATAATCCAATAAAAAAAAAATGGAGTACAGACCTAAACAGAGAACTCTCAACAGAGGAAACTAAAATGGCTGAAAGACACTTAAGGAAATGTTCAACAAACTTAGTCATCAAAGAAATGCAAATCAAAACAACTCTGAGATTCCATCTTACACCTGTAAGAATGGCCAAGATCAAAAACACTGATGACAAATTATGCTGGAGAGGTTGTGGGGAAAAGGGAACACTTCTGCATTGCTGGTGGAAATGCAAGCTGGTACAACCCCTTTGGATGTCAGTGTGGTGATTTCTCAGAAAATTGGGAAACTACCTTCCTCAAGACCCAATAATATCACTTTTAGGTATATATCCAAAAGATGCTCAATTGTGCCACAAGGACATGTGCTCAACTATGTTCATAGCAGCTTTGTTTGTCATAGCCAGAACCTGGAAACAACCTAAATGCCCCTCGATCAAAGAATGGATAAGGTAAATGTGGTACATTTACACAATGAAGTACTACACAGCAGAAAAAAATAACGACAGCTTGAATTTTGCAGGAAAATGGATGGAACTAGAAAACATTATTTTGAGTGAGATAACCCAGACACAGAAAAAAAACAATTATCACATGTACTCACTCATAGGTGGTTTTTAAACATAAAGCAAAGAAAACCAGTCTACAAACCACAATCCCAGAGAACTTAGACAACAATGAGGACACTAAGAGAGACTTACATAGATCTAATCTACATGGGAAGTAGACAGTATAAAAAGACAGATCTCTTGTGTGAATTGGGAGCATGGGGACCTTGAGGGAGGGTTGAGTGGGGAGGGGAGCAGAGAAAAATGTAGAGCAAGATCTCCTGAGTAAATTGGGAGCATGGGGAGCATGGGGGAGAGTTGAAGTGGGGAGGGGAGAGGCAGGGAGGGGAGCAGAGAAAAATGTAGGCCTCAATAAATATCATGGGGAAAAAACACACACACAAAGGCATATTAAATACATAAGGAAAAGACAATTTAAAAAAGTGTACACCGGACTGAGATGGCTAAATGGGTACAAAAACAAAAATTTTAACGAAAATAAAAAACCTGGAGTTAAAATTTGTATTTTAAGAACAAAGCTGAAGGACTGTATTCAAAACCTACAGTCCACATGCATGTAATGGCATATGCCTGCAAACCTATAGACTTGGAAGGTGGAAGCATTAAGAATAAGGAATTCAAGATCATTCTTGACTACGAGGCAAGCCTGACCTTTTTTAAACAACAGCACCTAAGTAGTCAGGAAAAATCTACCAGTGTTCTGAGATGAATCTGAGTGCTGGAGTGCCTAGCATGCAGGAAACCCTGGATTTGATGGACAGCACTCCAGAAACCCACAGTGTCCACAATCCAGGCACTCAGAACATAAAAGTAGTAAGACTAAATAAACACCAAGGCCAGCTTTTGCTAAACGAAACCCTGTCTAAAACAGGAAGGAAACTAATACCGAAATAGACCTATAGAGCTATGATCACTTGATTTTTGTTGGTTAAGACAGGGTCTCAATATGGAGACCAGGCTGACCTTAAACTTATATTGTTCTGTCTCCTCCCCAGTGCTAGGATTACAAGCATAGGCCACCACACCTGGCTGGGAAATTGACTTTTTGTGGTGGAAAAGAATCTTTTCAATTGATTTTAGAACAAACCCTGTAGGATTAGGGACAAAACAGGAAAATATCAGAGGAACCTCAGGAAGGATCAAAGAAATATCTGGGCAGGGAGATACATGCCTGTAATACTAATATTCGACAGAGTGAGGCAGGGCGGTCTTGAGATGCCAGCATATAGACACATAAACAGGCAAAACTACCAAATATAAACCCAGAAAAAAATAAAAAATACATCTTACACACATATATAGTGGCTGCATCTAAGTAGAGGCTTCTGTAGAAATAAATGCATCAGACTAACATACATATAACATATATTATATCCATAAAACAATTATATAGATTATAATCCACATGATTATGTGGGAATGTATTTTTCAGCAAAAGTAACTCAACAGATAGGAGAGTGGGAGCACTGTTTTGAGAGCTAAACTCACCACAGGATCCCTGAGCAGCCGGTGCTCAGTAGGTCTTCAAAGGAATCCCAAATTGCTTTTACCTGGGTGGGGAATGGTTGATAGGGGAGGCCCAATCTCAAGCTGACTCCAGGCACTAACAGCTGTCAAATAAAAAGCAAAGCCCAGTTTAGGTAAATTTAAATTATGTGTAGAATGTTGCAGTGGGTAGGGAAAGAATGACTCATTGCCTTGAGGAATACTATTGCCAAAGGGCAAAGGTGCAAATGTCAGATAAAAACCAAATCTCAGGTAGGTGGGAGTGTGGCTTAGTGGCAGAGACCTTGTCTAGAATGTAAATAAATAAATAAATAAAAAACCAACTATGGTTCCATCTCAAACAATTCTAGATTTAGATTTAAGAGACTGTTGTAGCCTGGTGTAGTGGCACCAACTTTAATCCTAGTACCAGGAGACTGAGGCAAGCAGTTTCAGACTCTACATAGTAAGTTCTAGGACACATAGTAAGAAGCTGTCTCAAAAAAAAAAAACACAAGATACAAAACAAAACAAAAAAGAACAAAGACTATTGTGTAGAGGGAAATCTACGAGGACCAGTTCCTAGATTAGATAGATAAGAACTTTTTTTTAGGTGGAGGAGGGGCTTTTCTTGCATAAGGAAGAATGAATAAGGCCAGAAAGACCTAGTTGTTAGAAAGTAGGACCAACCTACTGTAGACTGTGGAGTTTAGTTTATTCCAAGGTCAATGAACTTTTTGGAGTGTGTGTGTGGGGGGGGGATAGGTTGTGGAACAAGAAATGCTTCACCGAAGTGTGGTGATGTCCGGGTAGCTGATATGTTCACCACATAGTGATTACAAGCAATTCTGCTAATCATTTATAAAGCAAAGATAGGGAATTTGGAGAATATACGCCTGACAGTGCCTCGACTAAACAGGGGGAGTCTTATCTAAATCCTAGAGGAAGTCGACTCAGGAGGCCGAGGCAGGAGGATCTCTGTGAGTTCGAAGCCAGCCTGGTCAAAAGCAAGTTCCAGGACAGCCAGAGCTACACAGAGAAACCCTTCCTCGCAAACAAATAAGTCCTATAGGGAAGAGTGGTCTTTGTGGTGAGCCTTTCAAGAACGCAGAGAGCGAGGGAGTTTAACTGTCACTCTTTCAGGTAATAGGGCTCAGGTGAAGTTCACTGACAGGATGCAGGGAAATCTCCCCTAGGAAGAGGCAGAGAAAGAAACAGGTCGACGCTGGGTTTCCCAGGTGAACGCCCACCTAGCTGCTGCCCTTTTCCGCGCCTCCTCAGGAGGCACCAATCAGCGGAGCGGGCTGCAGGGAAGAGACTGCCGCCATTAGTGCGCGCCAAACGAGGCCGGACGAGACCGGTCGCAGGAAGCCCCGCCCCCTGCGCGCTCCCGTCAGCCGGGCGCGCGCCGCGGAGCCGCGCGGAGCCGTCTTCGGGCGCGTCCGGCGGACCGAGGGAGGCGGTTGGCGTTTCCGCGGCGCGGTGGTCCCTACGGAGGGTCTCCGGACGCTCCTGGACGGAGGGGCCCCGGCCGGGCGGCGCCGGTTGCTGACCCCAGGGGGCCGAGGACGGGGCCGCGCCCTGAGGTGAGTCTCCGGGCTCCGTGCCGCAGGCGGGTGGGCGAGCGTTTCCCGGGAGGCGCTCCGGGCCGCAGTGAGTCGGCAGCCCGGGGTTTGCCTGCCGGGACTGCGGCCGGGGAAGGACGCCGGCGGTGAGAGGCTTCCTGCCCGGCTCCGCCCCGGCCCAGGTGAGTGCAGACCGGCGGGGCTCGCGAACTCAGTGGAAGCAGACACACCTCGCTTTTCTCTCTCTGAAGACGCCCAGAAACTTCGAGTTAGGTGCTGTCGAGATGTCACCATTTCCAAAGGCGAACGCTGCCAAGAGCGCTCTCCAAAAATACAGGACTTGTTCGGTGGACATTTCGTAACTGACTTCACCAGCCTTCCCGAGCTCACTTGCATAGTTTGGAAATCTGATGTTCGCTATTTTCCTAATTGATTTTTATTTTTTAAATCTCTTGCGTCTTCCCGCCCCCTCCTATTTTTCCTCGTAGTAATAAAAGTTTATTATCCGCAAAGATGATTGTTAGAATGGCCTCCAGTGTTGGTTCGTTTGTATGTAATCTGAAATGAAAAAAAAAAATAGATAGCTGATGATCTGTATTGCCCCGGTTTTGTTGTTGTTAAAACAGGGTCTCCTTAGCCCTACCTGCCGTGGTGCTGGTCGCCTTTATCCCAGCACTGGGAAGGCAGAGGCAAGCGGATCTCTGAATTCAAAGCCAGCCTGGTCTACAGAGTGAGTAGCAGGACAGCAAGAGCTACACAAACCCTGTCTCGAAAAACACAAAAAGAAAAACAAAACAAGAACAGCAAAAACAGGGCCTCCTTTATCCCAGACCGAATTTGAATTTGGGATTCTCAGACTCCCACGTGCCTGGATTATAGCATCAGTTTTTAAATTTTTATGACAGGGTCTTGACTGGGCTGGAGCTCGATATGTGAACCAGGCTGACCCCAAACTCAAGATATATGTGCCTGCTTCTGCCCTCCAAGTGCTGGTATTAAAGGTCTACATCAACCTATAAACCCTCGCCTGCGACCTATAAAGGTTGCCCCTGTTTTCGTTTGTGGGGGTGTCTTCTCCCCCCCCCATCCTTTTTCCTCCAAGGATGTGTGTAGCCTTGGCTAGCCTCGAAATGTCAGAGTATTAAAGACTCGCATTTTCCTTCTTCAGCTTCCTCAGTGCCAGTATTTGGGTGTGATTCTGCTGAGTTGTGTTGCTGCTACTGCGGGGAGTGCTTGTTGATGACACAGAAGGTAGCTTTGTGGTCAGGTTGGAAGGAATGGTGCTAGGTGGAAGAATACTGTAGATAGCAGTTACTACTTGAGCACTTAACTCTCAAGAAAAAAAATTATGTACAGCTGGGCTTTGTGGGGGCACACTTTTAATACCAGCATTAGAAGGCAGAGATTAGGTGGAGATTGACTTCTAAAAGAGGGGAAGGTTCCCGCAAAGGAAATAGATGCCACAGAAAGGAGGAGGGGGGCCAATTTAGAAATGTAAAGCTTGCCAGACAGTGGAGGCGCATGCCTTTAATCCCAGTGTTAGGGACTGCAGACCATGCAGCCCCTTGCCTGCAGGTAAACAACTTGTTTTCCTGCAGCTGCTCTGAGCACAAGTTCCTGGTGGCAGAGGAGTGGTTTCTGGTGGGCTTGCAGCTGAGAACTGGAGCATGGCCATTAGTCAAGGAGACCCTACATAAGAACACAGTAAAGGGGGCATTCTTGGCATTCTTGTTTCAAGGATGACCTCTGTGTGTGTGTGTGTGTGTGTGTGTGCGCGTGTGCGTGTGCGTGCGCGTGCGCGTGCGTGCGTGTTTCAATCTCCAGCCCCTTGTTTGGCTCTAGAGCCAACTGTAGTGCATAGACCAGGTGTGTGTTATATCCCAGCACTCGGGAGGCAGAGTCAGGCAGATCTTTGAGTTCGAGGCCAGCCTGCTCTACAAGAGCTAGTTCTAGGACAGGCTTCAAAGCTATGGAGAAACCCTGTGTCATAAAACCAAAAAAAAAAAAAAAATGGAAGGAAGGAAAAGAGGAAGGTAAAGCTCATAGCATCTGAAGTATGGAGAGCAAACATGGACTGGGTGGTGAAGTAGATCAGGGCCAGACAAACTGAAAAGCCCAGGAATATGAAAAATTGTATGCCTATTCATATAGCCTATACATATATTCTAGGAGTATTGGGGCTGACAGCATCTTTAAGCAGGTTAACCTTTAACAGTTACTTCTCGTAACCCTTTGCCCTACATTCTTTCCAGCTACAGGAAAAGTAGTTGCTTAAGAATTAAGACAGAGCAAGGCAGTAGTGGTGCATGCCTTTAATCTCAGCACTTGGGAGGCAGAAGCAAGCAGATCTCTGTGTGTTCCAGGACAGATAGTACTGTTACACAGAAACCCTGTCTCAAAAAAAAATTTTTTGAAAAGAAAACAAGAATTAAGACAGACTCACAGCTATGTCAAGATAGCCAGACTTCTGTAAACATTTTGAACTAACACCCTGTAATAAAAGGTTTTTACATCCCAGAATGCCTGTTACATAAGGCCTAACCTCGAAATTGTCAAAATTCCTCTGACTCCCTACCCTGTATTTTTTTTTTTTTTTTTGCTATAAAAAGAGGCTTCTGTCTTCTTCTCATGATCATAGTGTCAGATTCTGACCTCCTTTTAGCCCTAACTAGTTGGAAGCTCTGGTACTCCATGGTGATAAAGTTTGCTTCTGGTTATCTGACTTCGATGGTCTGTCCCCCATTATTCATGCTACACCAGGACCCAACAAAACCATGTCACCTATTTATGTAATGCTAGGGTTTTGGAACACTTTTTTTTCTTTTTTTTTTTTCCCAAAACTATTATAGAGAAAAATGGTAAGTTAATTCAAGCAATGAGTTTCTTTGCTAATGTCTATTATATTCAAGGAGGCACAGTAGAAAAACCATTGGAATGACCGTTTGGTGGTTAAGGGGAAGGTTTTTCTTGTGCATAAGAGGGAGAGGGATTTGGGATTCCCCTCTGTATGCTGGGAATATGTTTTGTTACCTGTCGGGGGCCAGCCTCAACAAGATTACTTTTCTTCCAGAGTGGAGAAATTAGTAAGGAATATGAAGACACGAACAAAAATAATAAACCACAGAAGCACATAGGATAGTATCGGGAGGGAATTTCAGTGAGTACTGAAAATTCATCCGTGTTTAATTTCCAACAGCTTGATATACCCCTGATTTCAAAAGGTAGGAGTAGAACAAAAGGACTTCATTAACATACAAATTAAAAGTCTTGGGGTACATTCATAGTTCATGCCCTTGACTCTTGTCCTAGACCAAACACTCTGTAGGGTGGAATCCCAAATTATTTCCATAAAGGGAACAAGAACCTAGTTGGTTCCTTAGACTATTTCAGGAGCCTACGGTCTGGCAACTAGCCACCTGTTTACAGTAGCCTTGAGAGAGCAGAACTCTGATTTACAACTAGGTGGGACCTTTGTTTGCCTTAGAAGCACAATAATCTCGAACTAAAAACAAGTCCCCAACTCTCTGACCTTTGGCCTCTTTGGGCCTCCACATTTCCTCCCTTTTTATTAATTTTAATAAAGCCTGTGCTTCTGCATCAGGACAGATGATCGTCCCTGCCTTAGGATGAACACTTCTCCATTTCCCAGTCTTTGGAACACGCATTTTAATTTATGCAAGTCCCTGTCTCAGGTGCCTGGAGGGAAAAAGGATCAAATCCTGTCCTTGACTGCCAACCTCTGTAAACAAAGGGAGAAAGTACTGTCAAGAGAGTTCATTAGCAATTAGTTAATGGTAAACAAGCAGATAATACTTTGTGCTATGCATACTTCAATGGCTAATATGTCTCCTTATTAAAGAAATATAGGATCACCAGGGTTGGGAATGCCCACTTGTGAATTGGTCTAGAGTATTCAGCTGTATCAAACTCTAATTTGTCTTATCAAACATATAAAATTCCAGAATTCATTGCTAGTGTCAAACTTTTCTTAGACGAGTTCTAAACATTTTCTAGTCATTAACATCTTTTTTAAAAATAATTTTATTTTATTTGCATTGGTATTTTCCCTGTATGTCTATTTGTATGTGGAGTCAAAGACAGCTGTTAGCTGCCATATGGGTGCTGGGAACAGAACCCAGGTCCTCTGGAAGAGCAGCAGATAAGAGATGGCTCTTAACCGCTGAGCCATCTCTCCAGCCTCGAATCATTAACATCTTATAGTGAGTATTACTAGTGTCAAACTTTTTCTAAACAAGTTCTGATCATTTTCTAACCATTAACATCCTATAGCGAACTAAAGCATTAACAGGTCAATACCATAACACCATTTAACAAATCTTAATTCTCTTAAATCCATTTTAACCAAAAGACAGAAGATTTTTGTAATGGGTAAGAGTCCAAATACCGTGCTGCTTTTAAGCAACTGTCCCAGTCTCTGAGTAGCTGAAAAACCCTTAGGCTACCCTCCTCTTATCTGAAGAGGGCTTTCAGTCCTTTTTCCTCTTGGGGGGTAAATTGAGATCTCAGTTCTCAGGCTCTCTTAATATTTCAAAAAAGCAGATTAAATACCTCATTGGCAATCTGAATTCTGTTTCTAGTTCGGCTCCAAAGTACAGGATTCAGACTGTAGCAAGTTGTCATTGTCATGGCTGTTGCAGCAGGGTCTCAGTAGCTATGTGGATCCTGAGTGTCTAGAAGCAGCACAGCGTCCCGCAGTGCAGAATGGTGTCTGCTGTGTAGAATGATGGCAGTAGGTCCCATGGGTCAGGCATTCCTCTCCCTGGGGTCAGGAAAGCGGGACCACAGACTTTCATTCTGACTCATCCATGGAGGTGTTAGCAGCTACGATGTCATCGGGTCTGGTATTCTTCTGCTGGACACATGGAATCAGGTGTTCTGGAAGCCATCTTGCTTGATCCTCATCCTGTGAAAAAGCACAGACATATCCTTGACCCCAAATTAATACAGGATCGGGTCCTTTCCATTTTCCAGTGCAAGGGTCTCTCCACCTTGCTTAAGCAAAGGTTGCTTTTGTGCCATTATGCCCTAATGTGTCTGCCACTGATCGCTCATTGACATCCATATTTAAGAAGTTTAGTGTAAACAGCACATGATTTAAGGCATTTTGTGGCATTTGAGGATATAATTCTGTTTTTATCTTTCGAAGTTGTGTTTTCAAGGAGCTGTGACCACGCTCCACAATTCCTTGCCCTTGAGGATTATAAGGAATACCAATCTTAATGTTCTGTATTCTATTGGGCACAAAATTGCTGAAATGCTTTATTAACATATCCAGATCCATTATCTGTCTTTATTATTTTTAGGGTTCCCATACATGAGAAGCATTTTAAGCAATGAGTTATTACATGCTTGGCAGCTTCTCCAGTTTGTGCAGTGGCCATCAAGAATCCTGAATATGTATCAACTGTCATATATACATACCTCAAATTTCCAAACTCTGAGACATGAGTAACATTTATTTGCCATACATGATTACGAAGTAGTCCTTGGGGATTTACCCCCAAATGATGTACAGGTAAATATTGTGGGCACATCTCACATTGCTTAACAATTCGGTAAGCAGCTTCCCTTGTTCATTTAAACTGTTTTCATAAACTTACACTATTTGGATGGTGCGAAGCATGTGACTGCTGAGCCAGTTCAACCTGTGATAGAGCAACTATTTTTGTAAGTTTATCAGCTAAAGCATTACCTTCAGCTAATGGACCGGGAAGATTTGAGTGTGCTCTGGTATGTCCCACAAAACATGATAACTTTCTTTGTTGTATGGCCTCTTGAATCTGTTGGAATAGCATCTTAACTTGCTTATTGCTAGTCCAGATATAAGGGACGGTCTCTAGGACCTGAAGAGCATTAAAAATATATCGGCTGTCAGTATATAGATTGAAAGTATCATTTGCAAAGTGTTGAAATACTCAACTACCTGAGCTGAGGCTGGTTCTGTCTGCACCCATGTCCTTTACCATTAATCACATAAACAGCCCTCCCATTAGAAGACCCATCAGTGAAAATTAATAAAGCATCCTTTTGCTACCATTTTAAAGAAAATGAAGGAATAACTGCAACAATGGGCTTGCTGGAAAAAAGATCATTAGTCTGGTCTTGAAACTGAGCAAATGCAATTGCCCAAGAATCACTATTTTGGAATAACAATTTGTTGCTTAGTATAAGGAACATCGATCATAGGTGGTTCCTTGCCAAAATATCTCCTAGATTCTATCCTGCTCTTCTGTGCTAAGCAAGCTACTGCTTCAAAATAAGGGTTTAACACCTTAGCTGGCGATACGGGAAGGTGCATTCTTAAGAGTGGCCTGTTTTGCCATAAAACTGCTGTAGGAGTAAGTTTAGTAGGTAATATACATGCTTGCCAAGGTTTGTCGTAATTTATATAATGTACCTGCTGTATAGCATGCTCTACTTGGGAGAGTACCTGTATGGCAGCTTCTGAAAGCTGTCTGTTGGAATTTGGATCACTGTCCCCTTTAAGGATTTCACTTAGAGGCTCAGTCTCCCATAGAATATCTTAAATAAGGTCTCAACCATTGGATATCTCCCAACAATTTTGAAAGTCATTTAGAGTCTTTAAACCATCCTTCCTAATTTCTAATTTTTGAGGCTTAATTTCTTTAGGGTATAATATATGTCGTAAATACTGGGAAGGTGGGTGCCTCTGAACTTTCTCTGGAGCATTAACTAATCCTGCATGGCTAAGGCTCTATTGTAGTAGCCCATATATCTCAAGTAAAATTCCTTCACCTCTATGAGCAAGCAGGATATCATCCATATAATGTATAATATAAGCCTGTGGAAATTGATCTCTGACATTTTGTATAGCCTGAGCTACAAACTTCTGGTGCAAGGTACCACTGTTTGCCATACCCTGTGGTAAGATGCTCCACTGATATCTTTTCATTGGCTCTCTGAAATTAACTGAGGGTATACTGAAAGCAAATCTTTGGCAATCTTGTGGTGCCAAAGGGATGGCATAAATCAGTCTTTTAAGTCTAAGATAATTTTATTGGTACCTTTTGGTATAGTTTTGAGAGAAGGCAGCCCTGGTTGTAATGCTCCCATTGGCTGCATGGTCGCATTAACTTCTCTTAAGTCCTGAATTACTCTCCATTTCCCTGTTTTTTTTTTTTTAAAGATTTATTTATTTATTATGTATACAGCATTCCTTCCATGTGTGCCTGCAGGCCAGAAGAGGGCATCAGATCTCATTATAGATGGCTGTGAGCCACCATATGGTTGCTGGGAATTGAACTCAGGACCTCTGGAAGAGCAGCCAGAGCTCTTAACTACTGAGCCATCTCTCAGCCCTCCCTGATTTTTTCAATAACAAAATTTGGAGAATTCTTGGTGAATTACATGGTGTGATGTGACCATTATCCAGCTGTTACTGTACTAACTGCTGGGCAGCTTGTAATTTTCCTTCTGTTAGAGGCCACTGATTTACCCATACAGACTCATCACTTTTCCAGGCAATTGGGTCTGCATGGAGTGCAGGTTTTTTCAGTGACCTGTCCTAAAAATAACCTAATCCTGTCCTGGGAGATTTATCTCCTGGTATAATTGATTCTTCCCTTATTTTCCTTGCCTAGTCCTTGATTAGGTAATAATTCTTGTTGAAACATTTGATTAGTAACAACTGTGCTGGGGAATATAAATATACCCCCATTCTGGACATATCTTGGCCTCATAAATTTACAGGTAAATGAGGAATAATATATGGCCGGAAAGTTCCTTCATGACCTTCCTCGTCCTTCCAGTACAACTCATTACTACTCATGATTTCGCGTCTGACCAGTGCCCTGTAGCCATTGACCAGCAGTTATAACTGAAATATCCGCACCAGTACTAGAAGACCAGAAAATCTTTTTCCATTTATAAACAAAGTGAGTTCTGGTCTTTGAGAACCTATTGCTTGTAGCCAATAGGCGTCGGATGAACCAAATCCATCCTTTCCTCTTTTTTTCTCTCTTAATCTGATTTTTGGTTTGCACAGCAGGAAGTAAAATTAATTGTGCAAGTCTCTGACCTGCTTTTACTACAGAAACTCCACTTGGTAAGTGAGTCATCACCTTGATCTCTCCTTCAAAATCAGCATCAATGACTCCAGGGGCAACATTAATTCCTTGCGTAGTTGTGCTACTTCTCCCCAATAATAGCCCTATTGTGCCCTCTGGTAAGGGCCCATAAACTCCAGTGGGGAGAGCTTGCATCCCTATTTTGGGAGTCAGTACTGTGTATACAGAAGAGGTGAGATCGAGTCCTGCACTGCCTGGGGTTGCTCTGCAAAGGTCCTGAATGGATTTCCATGTGGAAGCACAGGTTGTTGAATTGCCCCAAAATTTTGTCTCGGGGCCTGAGGGTGGCCCCTTTGCCCGTTTCCTGAAAGAAGATTCCCTAGGTCATCTCTTTGACCTACACTTCGCTAGTCTAATGTTTTCCTCTCCTACATCTCCTGCATAATCCTGATTCCCTTCTTGCCCTCGGGTTTACTCTCCTATGAGGACATTGTCTGATCTGATGTCCCATAAGACTGTGTCCAAAACAGCTTCCAGGAGGTCCTGTAGCATGCATTCTCCCTAGGTCTTGATCTCTTTGCTGGGATAGGACATCATTAATTGTCTTTCCCTGCAAGGCAGAGCCTATGGCCATTCCTTGTGTATACAATTGGCCAGTATCAGTTCAAATTCGGATATAATCAGTAATGTTACCTTGCTTTCTGAAAGGTCTGAGAGCCGCTTTACATATAGCATTAGCATTTTCTCTTTTTTTGGTTTTTCAAGACAGGGTTTCTCTGTGGCTTTGGAGCCTGTCCCGGAACTAGCTCTTGTAGGCCAGGTTGGGCTCTAACTCACAGAGATCTGCCTGCCTCTGCCTCCTGAGTGCTGGGATTAAAGGTGATCGCCACCACCGCCTGGCACGTTAGCATTTTCAAAGGCTAGCTGTTTAAATATTAATTGTCCTGCTTCTGTGTCTCCAATCAACCTATTAGATGCTTGTGTCAGTCTGGAGACAAAATCTTGAGACAATTCATCTGGTTCTTGTCTTATACTAGACAATTCTTCTGTCTGTTCTTTAGAAGATGGAAGTCTGTTCCAGGCTTTCTTGGCAGTTGCATTAATTTGTATATATGCTGCCATATCATATTCTAACTGTTGATCTATCCTGTATAAGGTCCCTCACCTGCACATTAGTTAATAAAGATGCTGCTTTGGCCTATGGCAGGGCAGACTATAGCACAGTGGGAAATCCAAGCAGAGATAGAGGCATAAAGAAGGCAGAGTCAGGCAGACACCATGTAGCCTCACAAGAAGCAAGAGGTAACAAACCATAAGACTTATGGTAAAATATAAAATAATAGAAATGTGTTGCCAGGCGGTGGTAGTGCACGCCTTTAATCACAGCACTCGTGAGGCAGAGGCAGGCAGGTCTCTGTGAGTTTGAGGCCAGCCTGGTCTACAAGAGCTAGTTCCAGGACAGGCTCCAAAGATAGAGAAACCCTGTCTTGAAAAAAACCAAAATAACAATAATAGAAATGTGTTAAGATATAAGAGCTAGCTAGAGAAATATGCCTGAGCCGTTGGACTAATAGTTGTAATTAATATGGTTTCTATGTGATTATTTGGGTCTAGGCAGCCAATAAACATAAGCGCAATCTCCGTTTACAAGAAAGGGAAACAGACTGGTCATGGCCAGGGCTATCAACAAGAGAAGGGAGACTAGCCCATAACTGGAGAGCAAGATGAATAGCCAGACAGGGAGAAAGTCCTTGCCATTATGAAGAGAACAAAGGGGTTTTGGTATAGGAGGTCCTTCTGTATTTGTGTTGCTTTCATTGGTTGAATAAAGAAACTGCCTTGGCCTTTTGATAGGGCAGAACTTAGATAGGTGGGGAAAAGAGAACTGAATGCTGGGAGAAAGAAGGAAGGCAGGCAGAGAGAGCCAGCATGGAGTCGCCAGAGTCAGACATGCTGAATCTTTCCCGGTAAGCCACAACCTTGTGGTAAACACACATTAATAGAAATGGGTTAAATCAAGATGTGAGAGTTGGCCAAGAAGAGGCTATATATAATGGGCCAGGAGGTAATTTAATTAATACAATTTCTGTGTGGTTATTTTGGGGGTCAAGCTAGCTGGGCGCCAGGAATGCGGCCTGCTCCTCTTACAACAGTGTATCTGGAAGGATGGAAGTCTGGGGAGGTTAGCGTGGACTTGGAAAGGTATAACAAGTACTCGTGAATAGGAACTGAGGGAGCCTGGAGGTCTGCATGGGTTTTGATATGCAGCCACAAGTGTATGTCAATGAAGTCATATGTCCCTTTTGCCAGAGTTAAAGGAAATGACTGCTTTTGATATATGAGAACCAGTTTCACAAGTTCCTGAAAAATGCTGTCTTTTACCTAACCTCCAGAAATGCTCCTATGGTCCTGGCTGAACTGGGCCTATACTCAATTTTGGACTCAGTGGTCTTGCTCTTACCCTTGCACCTGATACCTATGTTATTATCTTCCTGTTTTTATTGCATATCACTGGCAGAAATAATAAAGTTACAATATCTAGTCTTATTTGTATCTGGCAAAATTAGAGAAAATAGTCTATTATCTATTTTATCTTTGTAACTCCAAAGTTTTGTGGCTAATTTACCTTCTATCATAACTAAGGAAAACTGTAACTATTTAGTCTTCAACTCCATCAAAGACCCCAGAAGGGTGAAATGTTACCTAATGATAGGGACATCTGGCTTCCTGGATATTAGGTTTTTCTGTAACATGGGGCCATGTTGGCCTACAGGCCTAATATATCTGATAGACTTTTCTGAGAAGCAGGGAATCTTGAAGGACTCTCCTACCTTGTCTTGGCAAGGTTTGGCAGTTGCCTTTTTTGCATCTTGCTGGTCCAGTTTGAACAGTATACTGTCAGCAGTTGAGGCAAGGGCAGTTTCTTTGCCCAAATGGCTAGCTTTTACCATAAGGAAGTCAAACTCCATATGGAGTTTCTCTGATGCTTATTATCTTTTCCAGAGCAAATGGGTGCTGCCAGGAGCAGACATTTCTCACTCTTGTGAAAATCCTTAGGTTATTAAACATATTAAATGTTATATTCACTAGGTCTTTGAAGTGTTGGAAGACTATCTAAATATATCTGTATGACCTTGAAAACCTACCTAACATGATTAAGTTTGACTATTATAGATGACTGCTATTCTGTCTTTAATTATACATTGTTTTATGGTATAGGAGGTCCTTCTGCATTTGTGTTGCTTTCATTGGTTAAATAAAAAAGCTGCCTTGGCCTTTTGATAGGGCAGGACTTAGATAGGTGGGGAAAAGAGAACAGAATGCTGGGAAGAAGACATAGAGGCAAAGAGAGCCGCTGGCATGAAGCTGCCAAGTCAGACATGCTGAATCTTTCCTGGTAAGCCACGACCTCATGGTGACATACAGATCATTAAAAATGGGTTGAATCAAGATGTGAGAGTTAGCCAATAAGAGGCTAGAACTAATGGGCCAGGCAGTGCTTTAAATGAATACAGTTTCTGTGTAATTACGGGAACGCGGCCCGTGCCTCTTACTACAGTTTTAAATGAGCTGCATGAGCACAATACCCTAAACAAGAGTAGATATATAAATACAGTATAACAAAATTAACTTTAAAATTTGTATCAATATACCAAAATCTATACCAATTTTTTTATTTAAAAGTAGATTCAATAATCTACCCTTTTATTCTATTATTTTTATATCTCCCCTTTTGCTTTTCAGAATGAGATCCCTGAGATTTAATCTCTCTTTTTTTTTTTTTACCATTATTAATAACAACTTTGTAACCAGCTCCCCTTAAGTGATCACAAACATTTAAAAAAAAATACTTTGGGAATGTGGGCATCATTCTCTAGAATACTTCCTGTTGTTTGGAGGAGTTAGTAATCTTTGGGCCTTGAGAAAATTTAGGATAATGGTCAAGTCTTGGCTGTAGGATCCTTTGAAATTTGATCGTCTTAGTCTTTAAGCCATTCTGGATGTTGGATCATCTGGACCATTCATTTTTATTTGTGTCTGGTCACTTGTTCTGAGAATACACAAATGTTTAAAGGTGATGTATATATCTGTATTAATACAGGTATAGACTGTTCATTGTATACAAGTTGATTTTTTGTTTTATGTTTGAGTAGGTTAAAATACACGTTATGTATTTTTGTAGGTTTTCTAGATTTATTTATTTATGTCTATAGTCAGGATTTCAGAGTGTCTTCTCTGAATTTCTTTAACCTTGAATGAATCCACAACCTCTGATTTTCTGTGGAAATAAAAGGATAACCTCTTCCCTAAAATGACATATCTTTTGACTTAAATTTTGAAGTCAAGATATTTTTAGAATATATAGGTTTAATCTAGTACCTTTTATAATCTAGCAGCCAAAAACTTAAAAATAATACAATAACATATTAGGATCCAGACTTTATATATTTTGCATCTTTATGTAGCTTCTTTGATATTTACTTCTTTTTAAGTACTTTATTATTTTAAAACTATATATAGTCTATTTTATGACTGTTTTTACCTTCTCTTTTCCCTCCCAAGCCTATGTATATTTTTTAAACACATTATAACCCATCTAGAAGTTGTTTTTTTTTTCTGCCTGGATCTCTCTTTATTGTGTATCTGTAATCTTTTTGTAACCATAGGAGCCTTTAAATGGTTAAGCAGAGTGACTAGGACCAAAGTGTCAGCTTTGGCAGCTGGCTCTGCCCCACTTGGTTCCCTAAGAGCCTAGCTTCCTGGTGGAGATACTGCTGAGAGCGAGCTATGTTTACCATCCCAACTCTGGGGAGTTTTGGGGTCCTCAGTGCTACCAAATAGTGTGCTGCCCACTTCTCTTAAACCCCATTTTAGTGTTATGGTAGCAATGCTTCTTGAAAGAGCTGTGCCCATTTTGGTCCCTAGCAGTGAGCCAGGAAGCCATCTCTTAAAGGAGCCACGCCTCTGTTTGCTTGTAGCAAACAGAGCCTACCAGAGAAAAGGCAGTTACCAAGAAGGTGTGTTTCATTCTGTTTTTGTGTGTTTAGAATCCCTTTTTATTGTTGTTGTTGTTGTTTTTCTTTCTTTTTTTTTAATATTTTTTATGGTTTAATTAACTTTATTTAATGTGCATTGGTGTGAAGATGTCAGATCCCCTGCAAATGGATCTTCAGACAGTTGTGAGCTGCCATGTGGATGCTGGGAATTGAACCCGGGTCCTCTGGAAGAGCAGTCAGTGCTCTTAACCACTAAGCCATCTCTCCAGCCCCCTTGATTTTTGTTTTTCAAGACAAGATTTCTCTGTAGCTTTGGTGCCTGTCCTGGAACTAGCTCTTGTAGACCTGTCTGGCCTCAAACTCACAGAGATCCGCCTACCTCTACCTCCTGAGTGCTGGGATTAAAGGCATGCGCCACCACTGCCCGGCTTACAATCCCTATTTTAAAGCTTTATCAGGTCTTAGTAATTCCAGCCCCATGTAGGAAAGCCATTTGTAGGTGTTGTTTTTCTGTGTCGGTGGTCACTCCCAAATAAACACACTCAGGCATATATTAATTATAAATGCCCAGCCAATAGCTTGGGCTTGTTGCTAACTAGTTTTTACAACCTAAATTAACATGTTTCTTACCTAAGTTCTAACGTGTTACTCTTTGCGTGTTACCTCATTTTGTACATATCCTGCTTCTGCTTCTGGCTGGTGACTCCTGACTCCGCCCTTCTTCTGATAACAGTGTAGAAACTGGTTTGAACGAGGACAGGAATGGGGAATGAGGGTCTTTGGAACTAACATTCTAAGCCATCCAGGGCTACATAGTGACAGCTTGTCTCAGAAAAACAAACCAGTGAAAAGCCTTTGGAAGCTGCAGAATGACTCAGACAATAAAGTACATTCCTTTGGCAAGCATGAGGACCTGAATTTGGGTCACCAGCATCCATGTAATAGTGGTGGATGCCTATAATCTCAACACTGAGAAGGCAGAGTTCACTGCCCTGCAAGTCTAGCTTAGTCAGTGAGCCCAGGTTCCAGGGAGGCATTCTCCTTGGAAAAATAAGGAGGGTGGTGTCTGAGGAGGAAGCGCCTGAAATTGCCTTCTCCTCTGCATGCATATACACATCCCTGACACACACAAATATGGTGGGGAAGCATCCGGGAAGAAGCCTGACATTGGCCTCTGGCCTTGCATGCCACCCTTGTATGTGTGTACTACATGAACACATATGCACACACCTAAAAAAAAAACCTTTTAAAATATTAATTTTAGCAGTCGAAGAAAGGTTTTATTAGGGGATAAGGAAGCACACAGAGAAAAAGACCCTATGCAAAGCAAGGGGGACTCAAAGCCAAAATTTTTCCATTTAAAGTATTACTATTGGTGTTTTGTGGGATCTTTTTTCTTACTTTCTTTTCTTTATTTTTTTTAATGTGAATGGGTGTATTGTTTATAAGAATGTCTATATACCATGTGTGTGCCAGGTGCCCCAAAAGTCAGAGAGGATGGTGTGTGTCTTAGTTAGTGTGTGTCTTGCTATGATGAAACACCATGACAAAGAGCAAGTTGGGGAGGAAAGGGTTTATTGGACATAGCCTTCAGGATTGCTGAAGGGAGGAGGAGCAATGCAGAGGCCATGGAGGCATGCTGCTTACTGGCTTGTTTCCCATGGCTTGCTCGGCCCATGTTCTTAGACAGCAGGCTGGGCCTCCCTTCCATTGATCACTAAGTGAAAAAATGCCTTACAGCTGGATCTCAAGGAGGCATTTCCTCAGCTGAGGCTCCTTCCTCTGATGACTCTTATCTTGTGTCAAGTTGACACACACAGCCACCCAGTACAGGTGTAAATCTAACTGGAGTTAGCTGTGGTTGTGAGCTGCCCTTTGGGTGCTGGGAATCTAACCTTGGTCCTCTGCAGGAACAAGAAGTTCTCTTGACTACCAAGTCATCTCTCCATCCCCTCATCTTTTTATTTTGTTTTGAAACCAGTCTCACTACATGGCCCCAGCTGACCTAGAAGTCACAGCGATTGGCCTGCTTCTGTCTCCCCAGTGGTGAGGTTAAAGACTTTCTTTCATTTTTTTTTTAACAGGGTCTTTCTCAGGGCCCAAGCTCATCTTTAGCAACAAAGCTGAAGATGACCTTGAACTCATCCTGCCTCTGCCTACCAGGTGCTGGGATTACAGGCATGTGCCACCACCTGTGTTTCCTTGTTTTGTTTTAGATGAAAGTGACAATGTTGAATTTGGTCAGTTGTTCAAACCCATTTAGAACTACCTTATGGTTACATGATAACTTACATGTTAAAAAATACTGATAAATAGGAATAATACTGTTGAGAATGTTCACTTTTGCTTCTTTTTACTTTTGCAGTAGCAGAAAGAGAATGAAAAAAGTAGATAACCTTGACAGTATAAAAGAAGAATGGTAAGTTAACCCAAGAAATGAGTTTAATGCCTTTGCCTTTGTTATTTGTTTTTTTTTTTTTTGCATGTTATTGGCAGAAACAGTAAAGCAGCTTTTAATTATATATGATCACTTATGCAAATTGGTGGTAATAATATATTTCAGGGTGGTTTGTTGTAGTTTTTACCCGTAGTCGCAAGTTGGTGGTAATAATATATTTCAGGGTGGTTTGTTGTAGTTTTTACCCGTAGCCTTATTGAATAGGTGCAGTAAATCTTGTTCCTTTAACTGTATCCTAGAGCTCTTCCTCTCATGACCATGATGACCTTTTCTCTTTAATACCCTTTCTTTCATTGGAGGGATTGAACCTAGCGCCTCACATATGCAAAGCAAGTCCCTAACATTGAGCTGTATCCCCAGCTCTTTTTGTGATGGGGCATCACTAGATTGCCCAGGTTAGCCTTAAACTCACTCTGTCACCCACACATTTATTGAATTTAAAAAACTCCTCCAGTCTGCTAAGTAGCTAGAGATACTGGCTTATACCACCAGCCCAGCCTATGCTGATATTTTTAAAAACTGCTATCTGGGGCTGGAGAGATGGCTCAGCAGTTAGGAGCACTGACTGCTCTTCCAGAGGACCCAGGTTTGATTCCCAGCATCCACATGGCAACTAAGTATATGTAAATCCAGTTCCTGGGCAATGTGACACCTTCACCATTGCACATAGGATAAAGTTTAAAAATAACAACTGCTATCTGGATATATTATTTGTGTGCACCTACATTCCATATGTGTGTGTGGAACTCAGAGGACAACTTTGTGGAGCCAGTTCTCTCCTGCCGCGATTATGTGGGTTCTGAACAAAGTAAGTACTTTTACTGCCTAAGTCAATTTACTGAACCCTAAGTATATTTTTTCTTTTCTTTTTTTTTCTTTTTTCCTTTTTTTTTGTGTATGTGCGCGTTTGTATTTTAGCCTTGATTTATTGAGAGAGGGTCTCTCTGTATAGCTCTGGCTATCCTTGAACTCAATCTGTAGACCATGCTGGCTTTGAACTCACAGAGATATGCCTGCCTCTGTTGGGATTAAAGGCTTGGGCCACCACTCCTGGTCTAAGTATAATTCTTTAGCTTTGTCTTCAATCCTTGTATTTTTCTCTTTGGCCTAATCTCATCTATTTACAATGCTAGTCATTGAGTTTTTGTTTTGTTTTAGATTTATTGAGTTTTTCATAAAACTATTTTTTGGTTTTTGAGACTGGATTTTTCTATGTAGCCCTGGCTATCTTGGAACTCGCTCTGTAGACTACTGGGATTATAGGCATGCATCACCATGCCAGGTTTATGTAGTGTTGAGGATTGAACCCAGGGCTTTGTGAATGCTACGTAAGTACTCTATCAACTAAGCTACATCCCAAGCCTAGTATCTGCATCTTAGAGACAAGAAAACCAAATTATAGAAACTTGAGTTTCTTATGGAGACTTAGTTTTCCTTACTGCAACTAAGTAAAGGTATCTAAACATGAACCATAAGGCCTGGACTTTTAGAAAATATGTTATACTGCTACACAGCTATGTTGATTAAAGCAAAAAATCATTAGTATTATTAGATAGCATTTTACAATATAACTTTTTCTGTTTAGTTAGACTTTCTTTGAATCACTAGCTCCTGAATAATGACACGCATGCTTAGTATTAATTATGAAAGCTTGACCTTATCTTGGGCTTGTTCCCAAATTAAACCATTTATATTAATCTACATTCTGCCACGTGGCTCATTACCTCTCCTCCATACCATCTGTCCAGCTTTCTCCAAGTCTCCTGGTGAGTTCCCCACCTCTCCAATTTTTCTCAAGGTGCCTATCTCTGCCTAGAAGTCCCACCTCTTCTGCCTGGCTCTTGGCTATTCAGCTCTTTACTAAACCAGTTAGAAGGTGCCTTAAGGAAGGCTAAGTAAAACAGTGACACATCTTCACACAGTGTGATCAAATATCCCACAACATTTCAGAGGTATCATATTGTTTGGGGAAGATATAATTTATATTGATAATATGAATGCTTTAACTGTAGGGCCCGGGTCTACCCCTGCTCCTGGGGTTCATGTTGAGATCAGTTTCTGGTCAGCCAGCTGAAACATTCCTGTTTGTTCCTGTGCTCCCTCTGCCCAGCCTGGTGATTAGCTGTAGGGCATTGTTTACTCCATCTTGGGTGTGGCAATTTCCCACTTGTCTGGGGGGAATTCCTTGTGTAGCAGCTAGGTATATAAGGATTTTCCCAAGGTTGGATAAATGCTTCTAATGACCCAGGTCTCGTGTGTTTTCTTTCAATCTCCAGGCCCTTGCCCAGCTCACATATGGTACGGTGGCTCACAAACTGTACCGAGAGGGTAACACAGAATCAGGTGTTACATAATTAATATTGATAATATGAATGCTTTAACTGTGTGTACAGGAGAAAGAATTACCTGGGAAAGTAAAAAGTATTTGCCTTGCTGGGTGGTGGTGGGGGGGTGCATGCCTTTAATCCCAGCACTCGGGAGGCAGAGGCTGGCGAATCTCTGTGAGTTCCAGGACAGCCCTGGTTGGCCTGGAACACTTTTGTAAACGGGACTGGCCTATAACTCACAGAGATCTGCTTGGCTCTCCTTTGAGTTTTAGGGTTCACCACTACATCCTGCAGACCTGGGTGATGGAGATCAAACTCAGGTCCTTTTGAGTAAGCCAAATCCAACTGAGCTATACGCCAACCTTGAGTACTAACATTTAATAACAATATAATGATGGCTGTTTTGAGAGATTGTCTGATATGGTGTTCAGAGCATAAGCTTTGCTTAAACTAATTTTACTTAACCTTTATTTTCATCTATTAAGGTAAAATAAAACTTTCCAGGATCACTGTGAAGATTGAGTGAGTGGGCACATGTAGAGTATTGTGGTTAGAAGCATAGACTTGAGTTAGATTAGTGTAACATGAGGGCCTGCTTGTTGGGGTTTCTGTCCTGCCCAGTTCCCGCAGCCGTTCAGCCCCAAAGAAAATCACACAGAGGTCTCCAGAAGATTATAAACTGATTGGCCCATTAGCTCAGGCTTCTTATTAGCTCTTGTAGCTTATATTAACCCATTATTCTTATCTATGTTAGCCACAGGGCTTAGTACCTTTTTCAGCAGGTTCTTCCTTGGTCTGGGCAGGACTGGGGAGGAATGGGCTTCCTCCTTTCCAGCATTCTCCTGTTCTCATTGCCCCACCTTTACTTCCTGCCTAGCCAATCAGCGTTTATTTAAAACATGATTGACAGAATACAGACAATTCTCCCGCACCAGATTAGCAGCAGGATTAGTAAATATCTACCTTACAGTTCCTGTTAGTGAGAGTTACCAAATGTTGATATCTCATCCTTTCTCAAAAATTCTGTGCTTAACTTTCAAAAGCTCAGAATCCATTCCTGACAAGTAAAATCTTAGGTAATATTTTTAAATGATGAAATACAAATACAAAATAAATAGCAACAGAAAGCCAAGCAGGATAGCACATGCTTGGCATTCCAGTATTCAGGAGGTAGAGATAGGGCAATCAGAAATTCAAGATTAGCATCAGTTATATAGAGTTTGAGGCTAGCCTGGGCTATATGAGACTCGATCTGAAAAAAACAAATAGAAAAGGAAGTGGGCTATTAAATGATCATTAGTGGAGAATATCATTGTGAGTGTGCAAATATAAATACTTGTTAGTTTCTTCCTAATGTACTATCACTTTTAATTTCTGCACCGAAAAGTACATAGTAACCCTTTTGAAGTCATTTGAAGCTGAGCACAGTCCACAAGCCTATAGTCCCAACATCTTGGGAAGCTGAGTAAAAACTACTTACTTTAATTAAATTAATTAAATTAAATTAAAGACGCACGCCTTTAATTCCAGCACTCAGGAAGCAGAGGCAGATGGATCTCTGTGAGTTCGAGGCAGCCTGATCTATAGGGCGAGTTCCAGGACTGTCTCCATAGCTACTGGGAAACTATGTCTCATAAAACAGGCAAAGATAGATAGAGGGATAGATGGATAAATAAATAAAAACTACTTAAGCCTAGTACTCTGAGACCTGCTTTGATAATAATGAGACTCTGTGTGGGGGTAGAAAGGGGTGATATAAGGGTTTTCTTGAACCCTTCAAAATAATGAATGTACTTTTGACTGGGTATATGCTTAGTTGGTAGGGTTCTTGCCTAGTATGCATTAGGCCCTGGGTTCAGTCCCCAGCACCATATAAATCCAGGATGGTGGAACATGAATATAATCCTAGCACTTGGTGGATGAAGGCAGTAGTTCAAGGTCCTCCTTGACTACTTAGAAACTTTGAGGCCAGTCTGGAATAGGAGACCCTGTCTCAAAAAATAAAAATGTAACCGGGCGATGGGTATTACACACCTTTAATCCCAGCACTTTGGGGGCAGAGGCAGGCAGATCTCTGACTTTGAGGCCAGCCTGGTCTACAGAGTGTGTTCCAGGACAGGCTCCAAAGCTATATAGAGAACCCCTGTCCCCAAAAATAAATAAGTGAATGAATAAATAAGTGTGCTATTTTGTGCTTTTGGATTAGTGTTAGACACATTTTGCATTTATAAAGATACTTTGGTTATTTTAGCACCTTAAGTGGAGATTGGTAAACAACTGTTACATTCTACTGAGATCTTTTTAAAAATGTGTATTTCAAGATTTAATTATGTATCTATGCCTGTGTAGGAATGTTGTACCTGAGTGCAGGTGTCAGATCCTCTAGGACTGTAGTTATAGTGTTGTGAGCTGCCATATATAGATAGTAGGAACCAAACTCAGGTCCTCCACAAGAGCAGTGCACACTCTTAACCTATTAGCCATCTTTCTAGCCCCCTACTGCCCTTTTTAAAATTCTGAGGCAAGTGTGATAGCTCCCTTGTTGCAAAGCTTGATAGCCTGAGTTTGATCCCTGGGACCACATGGTGGAAAGATTAAGGACATTCCCATAATTCCCACAAGTTGTTCTCTGACTTCTGCAGCGCTTCTACACATGCACACCTATACACGTACTCACACATATAATGTAATATGAACATCTAGTTTGGGGCTTTTAAATTAATTTTTAAGTTCCAAAGTAATAGATTTATTATGACATTTTTGTGTATGTGTGTGCTTTGTTATCATTTGTGCCTTCATACTGTTCCTGTTATCGATACTGTGGATAAATGTCAAGGGCCACTAGACAGCCTAAAAACAAAAGATACCCTACACAACAAAAAGTTAGCCTTCCCCAAGTGTCTATAGAACTGGTCTAGACTAAAACGTGTTTAATGACTTCTCCAGGATTATGTCTTCATGAACTTAGAGCTTACAGCACTTGATTCTTGTTTTTATTTTTAGGGTTTGTGAAACAGGACCTCCTAACAATCAACCCCTCAGTGGTAATCAACAAAGGGACTGTGAATATTTTGTTGACAGCCTTTTTGAAGAAGCAGAGAAGGTTGGTGCCAAATGCTTGCCCCCCACTGAACAGAAGAAACAGGTAAATGTCTGTTACTTATTGGCCTCTAGGAGGATCCATAAAATTAAAACTATTTTTGTAATAGTAAAGCTATTATTTACCATTTTCATCATGTTGTATTTGCACAGGTGCCAGAAAAGCAGTGATAGGTAAAGCTGTTGGCATCTGAGCAGTAATCAAAGCAGTCAAAATAAACTGAGATATAAATTATTGTATTTTCTTGAATTTACAAACCAAATACATATTGCTTCCAGTTAGGAATGTCTGTGATGAGACTGAGGCTGTAGCTCAGCTGGTAGAATGCTTACATAGCAGCATCCTACCCAGCGCTTCATAAACTTCTTAGTCCTGACACTTGGGAGGTGGGGAGTCAGGAGAACTAAAAGTCCAAAGGTAGAAGTTGTCCTTGACCATAATTAGTTCAAGGCTGGAATATTCAGGATGGGAGGAAGCCAGAGCATCGCTGTTAGAAGCATGAGGACCTGGATTGGGACTCCTAGCTGCCAGAAGACTCATTCCCAGGGCTGGAGAGGCAGAGACACAGATAATCCCTGTACTTGGTGGCTAGCCAGTAGAGTTGAATTGATAAACTCCAAGTTCAGTAAGAAATCCTGTCTCAAAAAATAAAATGGGGAGTTGTGAGTGATAACTCACTGAGTTAGTACACCTGCTGCCAGGCCCAACAATCTGAAACACATGGTAGGAGAGAACCAACTAAACCATCCAGGAGTCTTCTGGGATTTTTTGTTTTGTTTTGTTTTTTTCAACTCAGGGTTTCTTTGTGTAGCTTTGGCTATCCTGGGACTTGCTATGTAGACCAGGCTGGCCTGCGACTCACAGAGATCCACCTGCCTCTGCCTCCCAAGTGCTGAGGTTAAATAAAGGTATGCACTTCCACTGCCCAGCTTTGAAAGCATTTTGTATATTTATTTGTTTGTTTGGTTGGTTTTGGTTTTGGTTTTTCGAGACAGGGTTTCTCCAGGAACCAGTCCTGGAACTTACTCTGTAGACCAGGCTGGCCTTGAACTCCGCTGCCTCTGATTAAAGGCTTGTACCACCACCACCCACCCAGCTGGAAACATTTTAAAAATACCTTTGTAACTGCATACCTATATAAGGTTTGAATTTTTTTAAAATAAACTTTAATTATAATAGTACCAATTATAAACTTTGATAAATCATAGTTTAAAAAGTAAACAAAGACCTGGAAATATAGCACATTTACTTATTTTGTGTGTTTGTTTCGTCTGAATGTATGTATATGTACCACATGTGTGCTGGCTGCTCATGGAGAGTGTCAGTTCTCCTGGGACTAAAGTTATGAATGTTTAGTGAAACAGGTACCAGGAGCCAAGCTAGGTCCTCTGAAATAACAAGTGCTCCTAACTGCCTAACCATCTTTAAAAAAAAATTTACTTTATTTTATGTATATTAGTATCAGATCACCTAGTAGTAGAGTTACAGATAGTTTGGAGCTGCCATGTGGGTGCTGGGAATGAACCCGGGTCCTCTGAAAGAGCCGCCTGTGCTCTTAACCACTGAGCCATCTCTCCAGCCCCTCTTTATTGGGATAAGATATCAATTAAAGAAGAGACTCAACTGACCTACACACATACGTACCCCATTAGACTTAGCTATTTTGGCAGGCATTTTCACAGAATAATTAAGTGGGCCTGGTAAGGGAGACAACTTACTGTATGACAAATGCGAAGATTTTACTTAGCCAACTTTTAACCGGAATAGGAATTTGGGGAAATCTCTTTCAGGCACTCGACAGCTTTTCAAACTTACAGAATTTTCTCATGATGTTGGTGTTATTTTAATAACTATAATGTCTGTCATATAAGGAAATAATTAGCATTTAGATTTGTATGGCTTACAGAACAAAATTTTCCAAATTACTAGTGTATATGTTTTAATAATAACATAAGATCATTCATGAGCTGGGTGTGATGGTACAGGCCTGTGAACTCAGAACTTGGGCTCAGGTAGGAGGATCTGGAGTTCAAGGCCAGCATAGGCTATATAGTGAGCTCGAGGTCAGCCTCTCTTACAATGTATTCCTTTCTTTGCTGCCTTGTAGGTAGATGTAAATATAAAATTGTGGAAAAACGGATTCACGGTCAATGATGACTTTAGAAGTTACTCTGATGGTGCAAGTCAGCAGTTTCTGAACTCCATCAAAAAGGGGTAAGCAGGACATAGTAGAGGGGTATTTTAGGCATGTTTCACATCAAAGAATCATTCGTGTCATGATTGTGTCCCTTTATACATTCATAGACTTACTGTTTCTTCTGTGAATTCACATCTCTTCCCTGGGGGGTTGGGTTGTTTGTTTGTTCATTTGTTTGTTTGTTTTTTTAAATAGCAGCCAGAGCTGGAGAGGTGGTTTAAGAAGTTTTGCTGCTTCAGTTTGGGGGCCCTCCAAGGGCATCTGTTTCCATGTGCTTATGCCTACACACAGGCATAAATATATGGAAAATCTTTAAATAGCAGTCATTTAGTCTCAGCTGTCTTTGAAATCCAAGGTATAAGCTATCACATCTAGCTTAAATTGATCTTGGCCTTTCAGTTTCTTCCCCCACTCCTCTCCCCCAGGCTGGCCTTGGACATAACAGTGGTCTGCCTTCCTGTTTTCTGAGATCTGGGATTAAAGGTATGGGTGACCATGCCCACCCCCAGTGCCCCTTTGTTTGTTTTTATTTTTTGTGACAGGGTTTCTCCGTGTAACAGTCCCTGCTGTCCTGGAACTGTAGACCAGGCTGGCCTTGAATTCTCAGAGACCCTTCTGCCTCTGCCTTCCTAGTGCTGGGATTAAAGATGTGGCCCATGTCACCTGGTTTGTAGTGCCTTTTTTTTTTTTTTAATTGAGATTTTTCTTAGAGGGCCACAACTAATTTTTTGTTGTTTTATTTATATTGGGTTTCGAAATACAGTCTTGGCTAACCTGGAGTGTACTACGTGGACCAGCCTGCCTCAAATGGGAATATCGGCATGTACCAACAAGAGCTATAATTTGAAATTTAGGAATTTGAATTCTGATCAACCAAAATCTTGCCACTTATTCCTTAATTTCATGTCTTCTTTGTTATTCCATATTTAGTCATTTTATCTTTAAAATTATAAAGTTTAAAATTATGAATCTAAGTATTATACATGGTTTGTCTAGAAAAATACAAGTATTTTTGAGGAGAGTGGTAATAGGTATTGGTTTTGCTTGAGACATGGTCTTAGTCATAGCCAGGGTGGATTGAACTTGTGTGGAGAACTTGGGATCATGGAGCAGGCATACAAGGGAGTGGTTTTGGTTTAGTTCAGATTTGACCCTCAC
>PVIU01021113.1:0-32364 GCA_004026605.1 Ondatra zibethicus | reverse complement strand
GACCCATATCTATCACCATGCACAAAACTCAAATCCAAATGGATCAAAGACCTCAACATAAAGCCAGCCACACTGAACCTTATAGAAGAGAAAGTGGGAAGTACACTTGAACGCATTGGCACAGGGAACCACTTCCTAAATAGAACCCCAGCAGCACAGACACTGAGAGAAACAATTAATAAATGGGACCTCCTGAAACGGAAAAGCTTCTGTAAAGCAAAGGACACGGTCAACAAGACAAAATGACAGCCTACAGAATGGGAAAAGATCTTCACTAACCCCACATCAGACAGAGGCCTGATCTCCAAAATATACAAAGAACTCAAGAAATTGGACACCAAAAAAATCATGTAATCCAATAAAAAAAAATGGAGTACAGACCTAAACAGAGAACTCTCAACAGAGGAATCTAAAATGGCTGAAAGACACTTAAGGAAATGTTCAATATCCTTAGTCATCAGAGAAATGCAAATCAAAACAACTCTGAGATTCCATCTAACACCTGTAAGAATGGCCAAGATCAAAAACACTGATGACAACTTATGCTGGAGAGGCTGTGGGGAAAAGGAAACACTTCTGCATTGCTGGTGGGAATGCAAACTGGTACAACCCCTATGGATGTCAGTGTGGCGATTTCTCAGAAAATTAGGAAACAACCTTCCTCAAGACCCAGTAATACCACTTTTGGGTATATATCCAAAGGATGCTCAATCGTGCCACAAGGACATGTGCTCAACTATGTTCATAGCAGCTTTGTTTGTCATAGCCAGAACCTGGAAACAACCTAAACGCCCCTCGATAGAAGAATGGATTAAAAAAATGTGGTACATTTACACAATGGAGTACTACACAGCAGAAAAAAATACCGATGGCTTGAAGTTTGCAGGAAAATGGATGGAACTAGAAAACATTATTTTGAGTGAGGTAACCCAGACACAGAAAGACAATTATCACATGTACTCACTCATGGGTGGTTTTTAAACATAAAGCAAAGAAAGCCAGCCTACAAGCCACAATCCCAGAGAACTTAGACAATAATACGGACACTAAGAGAGACTTACATAGATCTAATCTACATGGGAAGTAGAAAGAATAAAAAGACAAGCTCTCCTGAGTAAATGGGAGCATAGGGACCTTGGGGGAGGATTGAAGGGGAGGAGAGAGGTAGGGAGGGGAGCAGAGAAAAATGTAGAGCTCAATAAATATCAAATATATATATATATAATACATATATAAAGAAACGTATCCACACTGACTTCAAAACAATTTTCATTTCTAGACATATTTAAAGGATACTTAACAAACTTTATTTTATTTTTGAGACAGGGTCTTGTGTAACCCAGGTTAGCCTCAAACTCTCCATAGAGCCATGGCTGACACTCAATTTCTGAGCCTCAACTCTCAGGTGTCAGGATTACAGGCATGTGCTACCATGCCTGATTTTATATGGTGCTGGGGTTTGAACCTAAAGCTTCATGCATGCTACACAAGCCCTCCATCACTAAGCTGCGCCCCCACACAATAGGGAACTTTCCGGTGGTATGGTATTAAGATTAAGTTTATAAAGCTATACCTACATCTCATTTCACTTTTTTTCCTGCAGTTATATCTTCAGAAATGACAGCAATCTAACATTGTCTAATTTTGCTCACACTTTAATATTAGCATAATAAAAATGCTCACCCACATCAGGTCAGAATGAAATAAATCATTATGAAATTAACCACAGGCCTGCTTTTTTTTTACAAATACAAACTGAGATACTTTAAGTGAAAATTATTCACTTAAATACTTTTGGGTTAAATTTGCTCCAGAATCACACATTGCTCACATGGTCTACACTAACAGAGACCACAGAGGCTGTGTTAAAAGTTTAATAATCAAAGCCAGGCAGTAGTGGTGCACACCTTTAATCCTAGCATTTGGGAGGCAGAGGTAGGTAGATCTCAGTGAGTTTGAGGCCAGCCTAGTCTACAGAGTGAGTTCTGGTACAGCCAGGGCTATACAGAGAAACCCTGTCTGGAAGGGGTAAGGGTGGGAGGTAGCTAATAAACTTTACAAAAATGATATTCCATTTTGAAAGGCTATAATTGTCACAGCTTCCCCTCTTACATTCCCCAACCACTAAGATAACTCAACCTTTTGTGGAGATCAAATATGTCACAAAGATTATTCAGCATTAATTAATAAATACACTACTTAACAAGCACAACTAAAGAGAATCTTTTAGAATTGTATTGTTCTTAAATTTTAAGGTTACCTGTTTTCATTGAAATTTCCAGTGTACTTTGCCCCAGTTGGGAATGTGTAAGTCCCCAGTCCGTGAAACATATTGTTCTTAAATTGTCCTTCATACACGGCTCCTGAAAAATGCTCAAGTTTCCCAAAGCCATTCATCTGTTTGTAAGAAAGGAGATGCTCAGAAACCAGCCTTCACTACACACACAAGCCTACCAGTAATGCTGTTCCCAGACACCAGCCTTCACTACACACACAAGCCTACCAGTAACACTGTTCCCAGACACCTGCCTTCACTACACATACAAGCCTACCAGTAACACTGTTCCCAGACACCAGCCTTCACTACACACACAAGCCTACCAGTAACACTGTTCCCATCATCTTTGTATCACCCCTTGTTTCTGCAAAAGTAGACGCTTCACCGTTATTCTTCCCCTGTTCTTTCTGAGAAGCCTACTGACTCAAATGTTCTGGATCTGGGGGTATCTGGACATATGGGGGACCAAGGTGATGATAATCAGGATCCTCAAGATACCTAAGTACATCAGAACTCTTAAAGAGCAACTGGTGTTGTCACTTCAGAACAGTACACAGTAGTTGTTAAGCATGAATTTGATTGGGTGGTGGTGGTGCATGCCTTTAATCCCAGCACTTGGGAGGCAGAGGCAGGTGGATCTCTGTGAGTTTGAGGTCAGCCTGGTTTACAGTGCAAGTTCCAAGATAGCCAGGGCAACATGAAGAGAAACCCTCTACTGAAAAAAAATTAATAATAATAATGATAATAATGATGTAAATTTGGTGTAGAGTGATGGCTCAGTGGAAAAAGAGCCTACCACATTAAAAATAAACCTGAGTCATTAACCAATGAAAGCAAATAAATCAATAAACCTGAGTTTAGAGTGAAAAGCTGGGCATGAGGCTCAGTGAGTAAGCGTGCTTGCTCAAGTCTGACAAGTTTGATCCCAGGCTCTCATATGGTGGACAGAGAGACCATCTCACATATGCTGTGGCACTCACACATAGATAAATACATATAATAATTTTTAAAGGTGAATTCATATTCAAGTAGAGCTGGGTACACATTCCTACTTTATCACTTCCATCTGTACAAAAAAAACTGAGTCTGATTTGTCTCATCTATTTAAAAAAAAAAGTATTGGGGCTGGAGAGATGGCTCTGCAGTTAAGAGCACTGGCTGGCTGTTTGCTCTTCTAGAGGTCCTGAGTTCAATTCCCAGCAACCACATGGGGGCTCACAACTACCTGTAATGAGATCTGGTGCCCTCTTCTGGTCTGCAGGGACACATGCAAGCAGAACACTGTATACATAATAAATAAATAAATAAATAGTATTAATAGGACCCATTTCATAAAGTTGTTAAAATTAAATGGAAAAAAATATTGTGTTTGGCTTTACTCAATGAATGGGAGCTGAGAAAGATAATATTAGCTCTCTTCATGAGCTTAATATTATGTATAGAATAACAGATGCTAAGTAAAACCATTTGTCTTCATTATAGAGTCTAGTTTACACACAGGTCTCGTTACATAGCCCAGGAACCTGAGATCCTCATCCTCGGCCTCCTACATAATGCCATTACAGCTGTGAGATGCTAAACTAGCTTTAATAATGCATCTTTGGCCAAGAATGAAATGCGTAGAATCACTTAACCCACAGGATTGTTTCTCCACTAGCAGAGTGAAAGATGATCACAATACCTTGTCATCTTTCCAGTTTCCTGTGTAGACAATTCCGTTAGGAGTGGTGTGGATGCCTGTCCCGTTTCTCTCATAGATCCCAGAAGATGTTCTTGTACAGTCACCATCTAATGAGGAAAGGAGCCTGGGGCTTTGAAATGGGGAACGTGGACTAGGTCGACATAATAGCCACATAGAAGCCTATCCACCACTGCCCCCTAACCCATGTGTGGGTTTTGTTTGGTCTTTAGTTTTCCAGCTTCATAGGACTAAAACTAAGGAGTCAGACAGGATAGATTCCACTTGGTTCTAAGGCATCCTGTCTAGATGTAGCAGTTTTGATTTAAATGTCTATACATCTATTAGGATGTCTGTTATTCCACTTAAGTGAGATAATATTCCAATAATAGTTTTTATAAAAATGAGTTAGTTTTGTTTTCAAAATCCCAAACTATGGAATTTCCTGTATGAAAAAGTAATTAAAAATGCATGCTCACCATACTTGTCGCCATTTGGAAATATAAACTTGATCTTATACACTTCTGAAGATGCTTTAAGAGATTGAAGAAAATAAAAGGTAAATTTAAGTATTTTAATGTCACAAAACTTATAATGTGTGCTTTCATCACTATTCAGGTAAATTCTCTTCATGTGGGCACAAGCATCTCCTGACTGGCATTTCCATTGTGTGGTGTGGGGTCCTGAGAAAATAAATAATTTTGCCTAGATGATCTATTTTTATTTACTTCTTAAAACTTTATTGGTATAAAATTCATTTTTTGGTGGGGACAGGGTCTCACCAATGTAGCCAGTTAGTGGCTTGAAACTCACTAAGTAGACCCTGTCTTGAAAAAAAACTGTTTTTGTTTTATGTGTATGGGTATTTTGCCTGAATGTATGTGTGGGCATTGCATCTCTACCTGGTGCCCTCAGTAGTCAGAAGAGAGCAAAAGATCCTTTGGAAGTGGAGTTACAGATGGTTGTGAGCCACCACGTAGGTCCTGGGAACTGAACCCAGGTCCTCTGCAAGAGTGACAAGTGCTCTTAACCACTGAACCATCTCTCCAACCCCAAATACTATTACTTTTGTATTGTTAGGAATATGGCCTTGGGATTGATAACCATAGCCCCTTAGGATGGAAAGAGTTGGGATCTTGCTCCAAAGCCACAGCTCCCCCAAGGCCATCCCAGGTCATTACTGTCTCTGCCAAGCATATTCCCAGTTTTGGAGAAGGAGCAATGTTTTGTCTTTATACATCAGATCCTCGGGGGGAGGAGGGGAGCTCCCAGGGTCCTGGCCCTAGACTATTACTGGCTCTGCCAAGCATACCCCTGGTTTTGAGAAGGAGCTGTGTTCTTTCTCCATACATCAGGGCCTTAGGAGAAAGCCTTGGATCAGTCCAGCTCTCAAATGGAAACAGAGATACAATCAAAGTATGAAGTTGTGAAAGGACAGAGACACAAAACTGCTCTGAGTGCTTAACAATGCTTATCAGAGTACCAGATGTGTTTGTAGTACCCCCAGGAGCCATGCTGTACTCTCCCTGAAGTAGGCATGCCTTCTTTGGCTGACAAACTACCATTCATTCTGGAGCTGGATACAGAATACAGTGGTTCATGCTCCGGCATTAGACTACCTAGACTCTATCATTTTCTCTGGCCTACGGCAAATGACTGACAGTTCAATCTCCTCATCCTTACACTAACTAAATGGATGAGCCTATATAAGCCATGAAGGCTAGTGTCTAACTGTAGACACTACCTGTTGTTATTCTGTCACCCTAGCTCGGATGTGACTTCTCTCCCAGTCTTTACTTCTTCTCACCCCTAAGCTCCTCTAGTCTCAGAACTCAGGGTCCTTTTGAAACAATGCTTTTGTGTCTGGTCTCTGATTACCTCAACTAATAAGGCGACCATGGAGCAGTTAAATCTCTTTCCCATCCCACCACCCTGCTCAGTATTGAGTACTAACAGAAAATGCCTAGTTAGGAGATGAATGGCCCTTGAGGCACAACCAGTAAGCACCTGCTAAGCAGGACACTACTAAACATACAAGAAACTGAGCAAGTCCTCAACCGCTCTTCAAATTTCCATGTCTTGTGCAGTTTTATGAGTTCGGTCTTGTTCAATCTTATTTTGGGGGAAATTTTCCTTTTTTGTTTGTTTGTTTGCTTTTAATAATGGTTTTTGGCTGATATTCATGAGAGAGCAAAGCCTTGTACTGGGCCACCACTGAAAGGAAATCCTATAATAGAGCACACGGCTTTACAGAGTTTTATCACGCCATCCTTAAGGCCCTCTGCTGGAAGTCTGCTGGAATCAAGTCTCAAATGCCTTTTGTGTCCTCTAGTGTTACAGATGTGGGGCAGCGATGTAGCATACTTCTGTGAATGTAAAATATCTTATTCCTGCTTTATGATATGCAATAGTAGCTTTGCAAAGATGGTTGTAATGATATTACTCAGAACGTTTTCTTTCCAGATGATTGAGAGGCTAATAAAAAATAAAAATATGGTGCCGGCACCGTAGCAGTCACAAACCTGTGCTGTTTTCTGGTTGTTTGGTGGGTTTTGTTTGTTCTGTTTTTAAGGTGATGCTGAACGTCTACAATTTTGTTCAGATGACTGTGGGATCTGAAAAAATTGTTGTTATTATTATCGATGCATAACATACTGCTATTATTGGTCTTTATATATATTTATAAATAGGTTTATATAAAATACATACACATATAATTTGAATTTTTCAAACTTTAGCAGTGCTTTCAATTTGGGGGGTACCTCATTTTACCGGTGTTGAGTTGGCATTGTGCAGAAATCAGCAGCCATATTAGTCTAGAAACATTAAGCTTGATTTCTTTTCCATCTGTACAGGGGTCACTTCAGTGTATTAAATATGTAAGGTTTAATCTATCTATGTGCGTTTGATTACAGAAACTAATAAAATATCTGTAAATAAAGGGGTGACGTTTCCACATTCAAGGCTCTTGATTAGGTGAGCTAGCAAGGAACCTCTGTGATTGCTACGGTCTGGCACCGTAAAGGAAACAAATCCGGAGAGACAGACACAGCGACCCAGCAACAAATCGGAGGCCCACGCCACGTCTCCGGATTCCCAGAGGCCGGGCTGTCGGAGGCTCTGCACCCCAGTGTGGACGCGGCAGCTGGCTCCGGGTCCCTTGTTCCAGGTAAAGGCGCCCTTCCCCAGCGGCCTCGGAGGAAGCGCACTCACTTGGCGGAGACGTTTCGGACAGACTGTCGTGACTCTGCGATTCCCCCTGGCTCGCCAGCTCTGCAGCCTCGGCGGGAGCTGGGCGTTAGGACAGAGCGGAGCTCGGTTGCTGGGGCGACCGGGCGATCTCTCACCCGGAAGCAGACACGCAAGGAGCCAATCAGAAGGCGCTTGGGCGGGGCGGCTGCTGCGGGTGAGGTCCGAGAGGGAGGCCGAGCCCAGCTCGGACCCCGACCTAGGGTGCCGCCTCCTGAGTGCCGCGGCCAGCGACGCTACGAGCCAGGTACGGCTTGACGTGGCGTGTGAGGGCCGTGCGGGGTCTGGGCTGCCAGGCCTGCCTGCCGCCTCCTCCCCAGTGATCACATCCGAGGACCATCCTGCCCCGATGTGTCCCTGCCTGTCAGCCCCGGGCCAGTGAAGCAGAACCGGCAGGATCCCAGAGACCCCGGGACCTGCAGCTGAGGTTGTGACGCCCGAGGCTCCGAACAGGGTTGGATTGGAGGGGCTCCAGCCCCATTTCCTGTCTGTGGCTCCGTGGCGACCCGAGGGACTGTTTGGGGAAAGGGTTGGAGATGTATGTTGAAGAAAGGAACCTTGCATGACTAGGTATCTGAATGGAGCTGGGTGATGCATAGTAGTCGGAGATTTGCCTGGGAGGCAAGTGGAGTGGGTTCAGTTTTCATCACCCCAGCTTGCTGATGCTAACTGTACGTGGGAGCCAAACTTGGGTGTGAAACAAAGGATCCTTTTAGAGCCAAACTTAGGTCCAGTGTCTATGGTAAAGAAAGATGAAATCTTCCCAGACTAGATAGATAGTGGATTACACAACCTCATTTGTATTCTATAGAAAACGTCTGGTAATGTGGTATTGGATGCCACTATAACCAGTAAATCTTGGCTCAGAGTTTTGTGAGAAAATCACAGCTCAAGTTGGAAATGGAACCTTTTGTGTGTTGGTGTGAGGCAACTTGTTTTACATGAGTACAGAATCTTTTTGCAGTTTTCTCACCATTCCTTAGTGTATGAATTGAACCGGACTGTGTGGTTTGGATGATGAGATGTTTGATGTGTATATGTTTTTCTTCCTAAGTTAAAAAAAGATATGCAATTATCCATATGCACAGCATTACAAAATTCAATTCGTGTCGTTCTTTTAGTGACCTGTTAAGCGTTTAATGCCTTTATGTTTTCGTGAGCATATGTGAATATACCGCTGTCTCTAGAGAACTTGTAGTTGGACTTAAGATGTTCTTACCTGGGGGGAATCTGGAGTTAGAGAGAAATTAAAATAATTGAGTTTTAATATCCCCCTGCCCCCGACTCTTTGTAGGCCTGTCTGTCCTAGAACCCACTCTGTAAACGAGGCTGGCCTGGAACTCAAAGATTCACCTGCCTCTGCTTCCAGAGTACTGGGACTAAAGGCATGTGCCACCACTGCCAAGTGAATTTTAAATTTCAAGAGCAGTATTTGTGTTTTGTTTCTGTATTTGTGTGTTTGGGCATGTGGGGGTCCTCCCCACCATGGAGAAACTTTTCAGAACTAGCTAAGGAACGACTCACCATGAAGCTGCCATTCATAGGAAAACTAACCAATCTTGGGTTCAAATCCCAAACCACTACCTTTATCTAACTTTCACACTCCAGCTGATACTGTTGCTAACCTAAATCAGGCTGGAATCAGGTACCACTGCTAAGGCGAGAGGATGTAGTAGAGGAAATAAACTATCAGTTATCGAAAAGACTATGTTGAAAGTGTGACTTAAGTGCTTGCACAGCATTCCACCGAGGTCGGATTACCCTATTACGTATACATTTTCTGCACTCTTAACCCAAACCAGAAACAATACTTATTTCTTAGAAGTTAGCATCCTATCGTGCCACAAAGTCTCCCTGCTACAGACACTTTTGCATCACCCTGCCCCTCCTATCTACAGCCAATGGAGTTCCAGTGCAAACAGCTTATGCTTCCTCCCCCAGTTTTTAAATCATTGCATTTTTTCCCTGTTCATCTGGATAACTATACTCGTTTCCTAACTGAGGTACTGGTTTTTCTTCATATACACCCTGCCTTATCCTGGCATCCAGCCCCAGGGCCTCTGATTGATGTTCTAGACTTGAAACCTTTGCCTCTGTCATTGCTGCTACTTGAAACATTGTTTTCACACATATTTCATGGCTCACTCTCTCCATTTGTTCATGTACCCACTCATAGGTTAGGTGGAGAGGCATCCATTAATACTCTGTAATAGCCTGGTTGGTTTTTTTCTAATTTTATGTTTTTTGAAATTATAATTTCATCACCCCTCATCCTTTTTCTCCCTCCAATCCCTCCCTTGTACCTCCCTTGCTGTCTCTTAAATTCATGACTTATGTTATTGTTGTTACATGTGTACATCTATATATGTATACACACACATATACATTGTATGTATATGTATACACACACACACATATATTCCTAAATGAGTAAATACAACCCGCTTAGTCCATATAATGTTACTCGCGTGTATATTACCTCAGAGCCGACCACTTGGTTTTGAATAACAAGTTGGAGAGCTCTTCCCTGAGGAAAACCATTTCCCCCACTCTCAACTTTCCCAGTTGCATGTAGTTCCTTGTCTAGGGCAGAGGCCTGTGAGCTTTGTCCGTCTTCCTGTGCTAGCATGTCCGTTTATTGTTAGGTCTTATCTAGGCAGCCATATTGATGAAACTTCATGGGTGTAGCCTCTCTGGCATTTCCAGGAGACACAGTCTCACAGCAAAGTTCCTGTTCCTCTTGCTCTTTCAGTCTTTCTGGCCTTGCACAATGAGCCCTGAACCTAAGGAGCAGGAATTGTGTTACAGGTGTATCGGTTGGGACTGTGCACTGCACAATCTCTTGTTCTTGGCATTTCAAATTAATTGTAATTTTCTGTAATGGTTTCGTCTGTTGCAAAAAGAGGTCTGTTTTATGGGGGGTGAGAACTATTAGATTTCAGAGCTCAGAGTAAAGAGAAAAAAGGCAGAAAGGGACCAGAGTCTGACCTCAACAGATGAGACTGTTAATTTCAAACAACAAAAGACAGACACTCTCCTATTGGAAAGAGGTGTCTGTGAGGAGGAAAGGGACTACTTGGAATTTAAATAGAGACTTAGGGATGAGGAAGTTAATGCAGCTTCAGAGGGGGCTATGTGTGAGTTCGCATCCTCTCCTTTCTGGTATTATCTGCTCAATGGTGACAACCTATCTTGGGAGACTGGCTGTCTCAGCAAAACATTTCCTTCCCATGGCTCATCAATAATGGTTTGAGCAAGGCCAGCTGTAACCTCATAGTAAATCTGTGTTTACAACCAAGGCACTCTGTCAACAGATACACTTACCTGTGAGTATAGATATTCTAAATGTAGTTAGAAAGTATGTTAATTTAGTGAAGGGGTAGTTGTAGATTGCTGTCTAAGATTCATGACTTCACTGACCCTGGGTAGTTGGCTAGGTTTCCAGTATCAGACATGATTTCCCCTTTGTTGATCAGGCTTTAACTCCAATCAGAGTTGTTGGTTACCACCAAGGTATGCATGCCACTGTTACCTCGTAGCATTATTGTGCCTTGCTGGTTGTTGTGTTTCATAGCTGTTGAAGCTGGGTAAGAACGTTTGCTTCTCATGGAAGCTTGCATGGTGCTTTCTGGAACCATGAAAGCTCGTCCTCAGGGAGGAAGCTTTCAGGTCAGATCCAGCTCAGCTCCTCTGGGCGCTGTGTCTGAAGTGCACTTCAGCAGCGGGCACCTTCCACCTCCAGGGAGCAACCATTTCTTTGTTGCTATAGTTTGGATATTATTTGTCCCCTCAAAAACTTGTGTTGAGCCGGCAGTGGTGGCACATATCTTTAATGCCAGCACTCAGAAGGCAGAGGCAGGCAGATCTCTGTGAGTTCAAGGCCAACTTGGTCTACTGAGAGAAATCCAGGACAGCCAGGAAGGGTTACACAGAGAAACCTCTCTCAAAAAACAAACAACTCATGTCGAAATTGATTACCAGTATTAGGTAATTAAAAGGGATTGATACCTCAAGGGAAAGAAATCAGTCTCATGAAATAGTTATTATAAAGCAAAGCAGTCCCTCTTATTTTGCCTCTTCCTTAAGCCTTCTTACTCCTCTTCTCTTCTGCACTGCCAAGACCTATTACAAAGCTCTTGACTGTCATCTGTTGAGATGCAGTGTGTTTTGGACTTCCTAACCCTCAGAACTGTGAGCCCAAATTAAACCTTTAGTCTTTGTAAATTACTCAATCTTAGGTATTCTGTTACAGCAGAGGAAGAGAGACTAAGTCTTAGTTGATTATACCTCTGTTTATTATCTACCATACCCTCCAGAAAGTAATCTTCACAAGGCATGAATTTTGCCTTAGCTGTTAAATCCCCAAGATCCGGCACATAAAAGTTAAATAAGTATTTGTAGGATAGATAGATTAATGAGTGAATCCTCATTCTCACAGAAATTATTCATTAACCTTCAGTCATTCACACCCCCGTACATGTCTCATTCCTGCTTTCTGTGAGATAATACATATCCTCAAAGTACAGTGGCAGTCAAAATAAACAGAGTTGCTGCCTCCAAAGAGCTTTCTAGTTGTAGGAGAGGAAGACAAATACTCAATACATAGCATAAAACATGAAGAATCTTGAAGAAAAAATGCCAAGAGATCTGGTTTTAATTTCCATATATTTGTGAGTTGACCAGTTTGTGCCTGCTTTTAGTTATTAATTTCATTTTATTTTAGTGGCAGAGCATGTTTTGTATTATTTCTATCTTCTAAAAATGTATTAAGATAGGCCAGGTGGTGGTGGCTCATGCCTTTAATCCTAGCACTTGGGAGGCAGAGGCTGGCGGATCTCTGTGTGTTTGAGGACAGCCTGGTATACAGAATTAGTTCTAGGACAGCCAATGCTATACAAAGAAACCTTGTCTTAAAAAAAAAAAATGTATTGCAGCAGCTGGGCATGGTGGCGTTTGTCTTTAATTCCAGCACTCCGGGAGCAGAAGCTGGTGAATCTCTGAGTTTGAGTTGAGGCCAGTCTCATCTGCAAAATAAGTTCCAGGACAGCTAGAGCTACACAGAGAAATCCTGTGTCAAAGAGAGAGGAAGAGAGAAAGAGTTCTTTCCTTGTTGCTCCTCAACTTGTTCTACCATCTTGGGAAGTGGGTGCTACTGTTACTGAATATCTATTTCTCCATTTCTTATAGTTGTTGCTTTGTGAATTTGGATGCATTATTGTTAGGTACAAATATGCTTATAATTGTTATATCTTCCTTATGAGTTGACCTTTTATCATCATGTTGTATCCTTTTTTTATTTCAAGTAACTTTTTTTTGTTCTAAAGTCTATTCCATCTGATATTCACATAGCTTTTCTTCCTTTCCTGTAATTTTTTAGTGGTACATAATATATCTGGAACATAAATTCTCATATATTTAACTCATCTTTTCCATCCTTTTGTTTGTATCTTTGACTTTATAGTTACTTCCTTAAAAAAAAAAAAAAAGAATGAGCCTGACCATCTTTTGACTGGATTATTTATTCCATTCACATTTATTGTTATAATTGAGATAATGGGAGTTATGTCTCTCATAACATTCTCGTTGTTGTTAACTATGTCTTGTGTCTGTACCTTTGTTTCTACTTTATTCTGTCCTGCTTTCTTTTTTAATTAGTCACTAAATATTTCCTAGTGTATTTTTGATGATTTCTCTATAATAGTCTATTGTATACATCTTTTTATTTTGTATTGTTTTTGAGAGAGGGTTTCTCTGTGTAGCCATGGCTGTCTTGAAACTCACTAGGTAGACCAGGCCAGCCTCAAACTCAGAGATCCACCCACCTCTGCTTCCCAAATGCTGGAATTAAAGGCATGCCTATGTGTTTAACTTCCTCCATGTGTCTCTGATGCACATTCTTGGTTAAGACATCTGTGTCAGAGAAATTTGCTAAATATTAGTCCTAAGGTACATGTATTTGTTAAAAAAAAATATTATGTGAAGCAATTTAGCCATTCTGCCCCTAACCTCACCCATGTAAAATGTGTATTCTTATTTCTTTAAAGCCGGTTTTATCTACGACTATATTTATGTGGTTTATGGTTTCTATATTTCTTTTTTGTCTTTCAGGTGAAAATGAGTTCTTCCATAAGAAGAAAAGGCAAGCCAGGCAAAGGGGATGGAAAGGGATCTTCTAGAGGAGGAAGAGGAGGCAGGGGTCACGCAAATAAATCTCACGGGGGCGGCTGTGGTGGTGGTGGTGGCGGCGGCTGCGGCGGTAGAAAGGCCTCAAGTAGAATTTGGGATGATGGCGATGACTTTTGTGTCTTCACTGAATCAAAGCACCCACCCAGGTCATTACGCATTTCCTACATCCTATTTATGTGGTGTTTGTATATGTGTTGTGGTGTGCATGTGGAGATCAAAGGACATCTCGTGGGAGCTGGGTCTTTCCTTCTACCATGTGGGTCCTAGGTGTTAGGAATATTTACACTAAGGGATCAAACTCTGCTCATCAGGCTTGGTCACGGGCACCTTTACCCAGTGGACCTTACTGCCAGCCTTTTGTTGTACTTTTGGAATGAAAATTGAAACAGAAACAGTTTCAATCCCCAATATGTAGTACAGCCAAGAAGGGGGTTGGAATGAGTAATTCTGGTACAGTTAATTGCTCTCTTCTGAATTTCTGGTAGCCCCCCCCTTTTTTTTTTTGGTGTTTTGAGACAGGATTTCTTTGTAGCCCTGACTGTCCTCGAACTAAGTCTGTAGACCAGGCTACCAGGCTGGCCTTGAATTCACAGAGACCCACCTGCCTCTGCCTCCGGAGTGCTGGGATTAAAGGTGTGTGCCACCGCCACCCAGCTTTCTTTATAACCTTTTTAAAGCACGGTGGTAAATCACAACTTTTTTTTAAAGTAGGTTGAATTCTGACAGACCTTAACTATAACACTGGACTGAATATAATGTTACCATTGAGTTAATTGAGTTTATAGGAGAGTAAATCCTAGAAGAGATAAAAGTACAGCAAAGTTTAAAAGCTTAAGCATTCTGTAGACTGCTGGGCGGTGGTAGTGCATGCCTTTAATTCCAGCACTTGGGAGGCAGAGGCAGGCAGATCTCTGTGAGTTCGGACAGCCTGGTCTACAAGAGCTAGTTCCAGGACAGGTGCTAAAGCTACAGAGAAACCCTGTCTCGAAAAACAAAACAAAGCAAACAACAACAACAAAAGCATTCTGTAGACTTCATAGGTTGATGTTAAAATCAAACAGCCCAAAATGCAATCTGACTTTGTCTTTCTAGTTGGTGGGTTCCATTCTGTCCAGCTAGATCAGACACTATCTGATGGCATTTCATGTGGTGTCCAGGAGCATTGGCATAGGCAACTTTCCCTTGTATCCAGCTTTTAATTAATGAATAGACAGAATTCTAGTAAGTCTAATAGGCGTTTGAGAAGTAAATATAGCCAGGGGATAGTGGCGCACGCCTTTAATCCCAGCTCTCGGGAGGCAGAGGCAGGTGGGTCTTTGAGTTTGAAGCCAGCCTGGTGGTCTACAGAGCGAGTTCCAGGACAACCAGGGCTACACAGAGAAATCCTGTCTAAGAAAACAAACAAATAAACAACAAGTAAATGTGCCTAGTATAGGTTATACAGTATAAATATAAAAGGCCCATTGACTCCTGTACTAAGTTGTATATGGGATTCTTAGAGGTGGACAGACTTCATTAGAACCACACACACATAAGCATATTCACAGGAATTACTTGTCTGAATATTAGTAAGAAAGGAGTATAAATGGATGCAAGATTTGATGATATCATGGGCCATGCGTACTTTTAACCTAAGTGAATTCAACTGTATGCATTCAGAAAAGAAGAAAAAAAGAAACAATTGAAGGTAAGTTGCTTAAACCAGCTACCCTATCAATTGCTGCAATGAGTCTGTGATTGTAGGATTTTAAACAATGTTCTTCATACATGTTCACTAAAATAGCACATTTGTCACTTGTCCCACCAGAGAATCTACATTCTCAAAAAAAAAAAAGAAAGAAAAGAAAAGAAAGGAAGGAAGGAAGGAAAAGAAAACAGAGCTGGGCAGTGGTGGTGCATGTCTTTAATCCCAGCACTGAGGAGACAGAGGCAAGTGGATCTCTGTGAGTTTGAATCCAGCCTGGTCTACAGACCCTGTCTCAAAAACAAAATAAAATAAAAGTTATTTGAGACATTATAGACATATTAAGAACAATATATCTCTCAAATAATGTCATATGAAGGAGTAATTGTAATTTCTTTGTCAGGGAGGGTGGTAGACAAGGTTGCACTGTAGCCCAGGCTAGCCTAGAGCTCACAGCAGTTCTTCAGTCCCTCAGCTTCTACTGGGATGAACCATAAGTCACCACACTGGTTTTTTCAGAGTAATTTCAAAGTCTGTTTTCACCTTACCTGCTAGCTCAAGACCTAACGTTTGAGTGCAATGCAGATCTTTTTTTTCAAAGTTCGTACATGATAGGTCTTAGAGTGTTAAATGTTCAGATATTCACAGCCATTTACCAAGTGCCTTCTTTGTCCTGGGTAATGTTTTACAGACTAGAATTGTAGCAATAAGTAAAACATTGTCGTTCTCTCCATAAAAGGTTTTTGAGAGAGAAGGACCATGAAAGTGGCAGAGGCAGTAAGTGCCGCGAGGGACAGTGGAGGAGAGCAATGTGTGCTGTGCCGTAGTTGTTTCCTCTGCAGGGACCACTGCCCGTTCCCAAATAAACGCTCAGAGACTTATTCTTACAAACGTCCGGCCTTAGCTTTCTAGCCAGTTTTCCTAACTGAAATTATCCCTATTCTCTTTGACTACATTTTCCCCTGGGCTTTTTACCTTTCTTTAGTCTGTGTATCTTTTTTCCCTTCTCTTTTCTTCTCTCTCAAGCCTAGATTTCTCCTCCTATTTATTCTGTCTGCCTGGCAGCCCCACCTATCCCTCTCCTGCCTCGCTATTGGCCGTTCAACTCTTTATTAGACCAGTCAGGTATTTTAGACAGGCAAAGTAACACAGCTTTACAGAGTTACGCAACTGCAACTTAAAAGAATGCAATACATTTTTGCATCATTAAACAAGTATTCCACAGCATAAACAGATGTAACACATCTTCAACTAATATTCCACAGCAGGGTAATGTGTTTATAAAATACCAGAACTGAGTTGCTGTCATTTGAAGTTCTCTAAAAGGTGTCATTTGAACAAGGACAAGAAGAGAGGTAGAGAGCAAGCAGTGAGCCTGTCTGAGAGAAAACATTCAAGGCAGAGGAGCTGGAGCAACTTGGAAGGCCCTGGCCAGGGCTGCATTTAGAAGGCTGGGAATGCAGAGAGTCCATGTGGAAAGGGTGGTGGACAGGGGCAGTCAGAGAATCTCTACCGCAGTGGCCCTGCGGGTCATTAGTGGGTTCGGCTTTTGCTTTGGATAGCATAGAAAAACCACAAGAGAGGTTTGAAACAAGGTGTGTAACATTTCAGTCACCCTGACCACCGCTACTACACTTCGATATATGACTTTCTGACACTGGGGAGTTATTGGACCTTTTCCTTGGGGCCATTTGAGCCCCTTGCAAGGTAAGGTAAGATAAATGAGAATTAAGCGGGGATAACTGCTGGATGAATCACTGGAGGAAATGTGGAGTTTGGGACATAGTGTCCAAATAGAGGGGTGGGCCACACCGCTGTCCCAGCACGAGGGAGACGGAGGCAGGCCAGAAGATCAGCCCAGGTATCCATGGCCACATGGCTAGTTGACCCCAGCCTATGCCACAACACCTGTCTGAAAAGCAAAGAAACAGGAAGAAAGGTAAAGTATAAGGAAATGTGGATAAGTGGTCTGTGAGGTAAAAGCATGTAACCCACCAATTTTGAAGAAATGATGAGACAAATATGGGTTATGAGGATTTCTGTAAGGTAGTAGACTGTGCTCTTAAAAATGTCAGAGAACAGGCCGGGAACTTTTCAGACTGAAGAAGTTTGGGGAAAATGCCAGCTAGGAAAATCCAGTAGATACTGTAGAAAATGCGTTCTCCACGTTTGACGCCATCTGCTGTCCGTGTGTGCTGTGACTATATAGAAATTCTAATGAGCGTATCAAAGTTTCACTCGTGAGCATGTGATTTTAATTCAGGCCCAACGACAATAACAAAAGCAAGGGAGAGCCGCGGCCTAAGTGGAAGCCCAGAGCCAAAGTGCCCCTTCAGACGCTGCACATGACATCAGAGAACCAGGAGAAAGTGAAAGCCCTTCTGAGAGACCTGCAGGAACAGGATGTGGACGCGGGATCCGAGTAAAGTATCTTATTTGAGTACATTTTGTACTGAGAACACATTGACAGTGCAGACGCCTGTTCAACTTTGGGTGCTGGATCAGTGTGGAGTGGTTCTCAACCTTCCTAATGTTGCGACCCTTTAATACGGTTCCTCATGTTGTGGGGACCCCCATCCATGAAATTACTTCATTGCAACTTCATAACTCTAACTTTGCTGCTGTTATTAATCCTAATGTGAATGTCTGATATGCAGCAGTTTGTGACCCCGCAGAACTGCTGGTGTAAACCTGTGCAACTGTACACTTTCAGCCATGCTTTAGCTGAAAGTGAGGCCAAAGAAATATCAGAGCAATTTACCCAGAGGCAGTTTTAGAACGAGTGTGTCTCATGAGCAGTAATGCGGATTGCCTCAGTTTTTTCTCCAGGCCCCTGCTAATATGGGTTGTTGGTGCTTTGTTGAAAACATTCCAATTTAAAACCTGTGTGAACAAGTAAGAGACTTGTCCTAAGAGCAAATATTGAGGCAAGTTCTTGCTAACACAGCCCAGGCTGGCTTCATACTCATTGCAGTCCTCTTGCCTCAGCTTTCCCACCCACCCATCATGAGAGATTTTGCTGTTCTTCTTTTCTTATGGATATGGCTGGCTTGCCTGCTGTTGTCTAGCCACCACTGGCAGGACTGGTACCAGAAAAGGCCAGAAGAAGGGGTCAGAGTCCTTGGAACTAGAGTTACAGACAATCGTGAGCTGCCCTGTGGGTGCTGGGAGAGCAGCAACAGTGTTCTTAGCCACTGAACCATCTCTCCAGTCCCTAGATCAAGCTTTAATATTGTACCTTCTGCCCAAGCGAAAGAGCTTTCATTATTCTGAATTTTTTTTGTTTTGTTTTGTTTTGTTTTTCAAGACAGTTTTTCTGTGTAGCTTTGAAGCCTGTCCTGGAACTCACTCTGTAGACCAGGCTGGTCTTGAACTCACAGAGATAACCTGGTGCTGGAATTAAAGGCATGTGCCACCACTGCCCAGCTTATTCTGAGATCTTAGTTGCCTCCTCTCTAACTCTACATTTTAACTGCTCTGTGTGTTACATCATCAGTTGAAGAGGTTTGTTCATTTTTTTGTGTTTGCTAGAAATCATGAGTAGTTTGCCTAGGCTCTTTCCTGAGCAATTCAATAAATAAATAAATCCTTTGATAGAACTAGTGAGGGCCAGTCAGGAGTAGAAATGTTTTGTCAGCCAGGTGGTGGTGGCTTATGCCTTTATTCCCAGCACTTGGGAAGCAGAGGCAGACAGTTCTCTGTGAGTTCGATGCCAGCCTGGTCTACAAGAGCTAGTTCTAGAATAGGCTCCAAAGCTACAGAGAAACCCGGTTGTGAGAGAGAGAGAGAGAGAGAGAGAGAGAGAGAGAGAGAGAGAGAATGTTCTATCCTCTTCAAGAGTTTTGTTTGTCTCAGACCTAGAAAAAAGACAGGGATAGTAGCTCCGAATAAGTAGAGCAAGAGATGGCTTCTATGGATAAGAGTGCAGGCTCTGGGCTTAGAATGTCTAGGGTAAAAATCTTGTTGCGGGGCTGGAGAGATGGCTCACTGGTTAAGAGCACTGGCTGCTCTTCCAGAGGTCCTGAGTTCGATTCCCAGCAAACACATGGTGGCTCACAGCCATCTGTAATAAGATCTGGCTCCCTCTTCTGGCGTGCGGGCATACATGGAGGCAGAATGTTGTATACATAATAAATAAATAAATCTTTAAAAAATCTCGTTGCTCCTTTCTGGGTAACCTTAGTTACTAATCCTCTCTGAGGTTCAATTGATCATTGGAAAAATGGGGACTCCAGTAATATATAGCAGGGTTATTGAGACACTAAGCAGAATTTGTTCCTATAGACAACTTTACCTAGGGCCTAATGGCATATATATACCTAAGAACCACTATTCCCCAAGACAGAAAGTAGTGATTTGCTATCAGATTAAGTTAGCAGCTGGAGAGCAATTGGGTCCCTGTCCTTGGCTCCTTGAATTCAATTTTTTTGTTGTTGTTGTTTTATTTTTTTGTTTTTCAAGACAGGGTTTCTCTGTGGCTTTGGAGTTGTCCTGGAACTAGCTCTTGTAGACCAAGCTGGCCTCGAACTAACAAAGATCCGCCTGCCTCTGCCTCTCGAGTGCTGGGATTAAAGGCGTGCGCCACCACCGCCCGGTTGAATTCAGTTCTTAGACCCTTGCAGAACCTTTCTCTGACCTAAGTAGACATTAAGGTCTAATTTGTGAAAATGCCCCATTCTCTAGAAAAGAGATCTCTGGGGAGGAGGAGGAGGAGGAGGAGCCAGAGTGTGGTGACGAGCAGTGCTGGCCGGCTGGACAAGGGCCTGCCTTTCTTCCTGACCCCATTCCTTGGGAATATATCGGCCCGGAAGAAGTAGAGTCTCCTGTTCCAGAACTTACAGTCTCACCATATGTAGTGCAAAAACTTTCCAGGTAACCACTTTTATCATTTACGGAAGCTGGGAGAAGTCAAACCAACTGTGTCATGTTATAAACCTGAGTACCTTCCTGTTATGTCCTGTCGTGGTGGTGCTAGCAGAGCCCAATATGCCTAAAATTGTCTTTTAAGATGGAGGGATTAGTGTCATCAAAGATGCTTTTTCAAAGTACAGACTGTAGCTGTCCACAGTTACAACTCCATATGTGTGTATTTAAGTGAATTCCACTTTAGTGTTGTAATAAGACTTTTTACATGACATTTTTGTCATGTTTTGCCCTCACCAGGTATGGTTTCAACACTGAACACTGTCATTTGGCCCTGAGGGTTTGTGATGGAGATCTGGGGGCAGCGCTAGAGCATCTGCTGGACCAGTGTTTTTCGGAGAAATTTGGAGAGAGGATGAGGCTCTCCGAGGCAGCTACTCGCATAAGCTTGCGTGAGTGTGTGGAGCAGAGACAGGAAGAGGCGCTTGCCCTCAGGTCAATCTGTGGAGAAAAGTTTATAGAAAGAATTCAGAACAGAGTCTGGACCATTGGACTGGAACTAGAGTACTTGACAAATAAATTCTGCGAGTCCAAGCAGAAGGGAGGTGCCAACAATGTACGGGACACTTCACCTGAGACCTGTAGATTTTACCTCAAAGGAAACTGTAAATTTGGGTCAAAATGCAAATTCAAACATGAAGTGCCCCCAAATCAAATCATTGGGAGAGCAGAGAGAATCGTAGATGATTCTCATCTTAAGGCTGACGACGATGCAGCTTTTCTCTATGAGCTTGAGATTCGCTTTTCTGAAGACCACAAATACCCCTCCCAAGCTCCCCTTGTGGCGTTCTATTCCACCAATGAGAACCTACCTCTGGCTTGTCGTTTACATATTTCTGAGTTCCTTTATGGCAAAGCCTTGGAGTTCGCAAAGACCTCAGAACCCGCTGTGTATTCCTTGATGACCCTCTTAGAGGAAGAATCTGAGATTGTCAAGTTACTGACAAACACTCGTCACAAGTACAGCGATCCTCCTGTGAACTCCCCTCTGGAGCCTTCAGAGACCAGGGCAGTTAAGCCTGCCTACCGCAGACCAGTGATTCCAAGTCCTTTTCTTTCAAATCAAATTCCAGAAGGTATGTAAATGTTGATCAGGACAGGATGAGTTCAGCATTCAGAATGAATGACAAGTTTAAAAGTGAAACATGAGGCTGAATGAGGACCCCGACTGGTCACCGTGCCTACCTTTCACAGTGACCCCAACAGTATCACTTTGTTTAAACATTATAAACATGAGGCTGGATGAGAATCCCTGACTGGTCACCGTGCTACCTGTCACTGTGACCCCAGCAGTACCACTTTGTTTACATTATAAACATTATAAACATGAGGCTGGATGAGAATCCCTGACTGGTCACCATGCCTACCTTTCACTGTGAATCCCAGCAGTACCACTTTGTCTGAGCACCCTAGATGGAAAGTCTGGGCTGACGTGTAAGTTTATTGTCACTGTGTAGAGAATGATGAGCCTGGGCGATGAGCGGAGCTGGAGAAAGGTCTGCCCTTGTTCCTGACTCTGTAGACTGAGCTCAGAGAGGCCTCAAGACACTTTCTCAGACAGTCTTATTTAACTGGGTTTCATATGTTTGCTTTTTATAGACAGTATCCATTCCTTCCTGTGTGTTAGTATTCTAGACCAGTAAAAAAATTTAATCAAAATGCTGTTTTTATGAACCCTTAGGTATAAATGTGTATTTAGGCCACTGGCTCTGTCTACTCTGTCATGAAGATTCTTACACTGCTAACTCCTCTTCAGCGTTCATCAAAGAATTTACTTTCATTTATTATTGTCTGTCTTTCAGGGGAAATGCAATTTCCCATCTTTCATAAGAGTTTCCTGGCTAAGGGGTAGAGATAGAGCTCAGCAGCAGGGAATCTACCTGGCATGCTTGAGGTCCTAGGTTTGGACAGTAGCACTGCCAGAAGGAAAACAGAGTTTCCTGGTAAATGTCTAAGTAGTTAGCTAGGTGGACTTCTCAGCCCCTGCCTCGCTCCTGAACAGCAGCTTCTGTATGTGGTATTCACATGTGTCCCTTGGGGAATGGCAAATTTTATGTCATGGGAGGTTTTTTGATTTGTTTGCTTTTGTTGGTCCTGGGGATTGAACCTCCGGCTTTTCTCATGGCAGGCAAGCACTCATTCCTAATCCAACTTTTCAGTAACATTACTGAGATATAATTTATATACCATAAAACTCACCTATTTAAAGGATATCATTCAGTATTTTTTTTTATGTTTTAGAGTTGCACAATTATAACCACTACCTATTACCCTGAAATAAACCTGTTCTCATTAGTCCCATAGTCTATGTTCACAAATTTGCCTATTTTTATATTTCATAGAAATGGAATCATATGATATGAAGCTTTTGGAAGATGGGTTCTTTCACTTAGCATAATGTTTTCAGAACTCATACATGCCATAGTATGTATTCATTTCATTTTGTTGTTGAGGGAGATTTCATTACATGCATATACCACATTTTGTGGATCAGTGGATCATTTAATAGACTTGTGGGTCATTTTATACCATTGAATTTGGGGGATACTTGCAAGTAGCTAAGACATTCTGTATTAATTCCTTGAATTGAAAGCTTTGTTTTTGGTACACGCGCCTTTAATCCCAGCATTTGGGAGGCAGAGGCATATGGATCTCTGAGTTGGAGGATAGCCTGGTCTACAGATTGAGTTCCAGGGCTACCTGAAGAAGCCCTGTCTCAAACCTCCCTGGCCAAACCGGTTACTTTGGTTTATTAGCACTGTTTGTTCTAGGAAGGCTCTCTAGCAAGTGAAGTCTTCAGTAGAAGTATCGAATGGATGGACTTGTTTCATTCAAGCTTCAGTGCTTGCTTTGTCTCATAATGCTGTAGTTGTTACTTTGTTAGCGAGTTTCTTTTTCCTTCCTCTCCTAAAGGAAGGACAAACTCAAAATGTCTCTTTCTTCTCCATTCAAGCGGAAGGATTATCAGAACTGGAGGAGGATGCAGATGAGGGTGAAAGTCCTACACCAATAGTGGAGAATGAAAGCTATGTGAACCTTAAGAAAAAGAGTAACAAAAAATATGAGTGGCCTGCAAAGTCAGTATATGCTGAAAACAGTAGGATCTGCAAGCAGTTCCGGCTGAAACAGGTACTGTACAAGGGCCAGCGCCACCTCCCTGAGGTCTGGATGCAGCAATTCAGAATGGGAGGCCTTGGTGACCCTTCCTCCCAGCTTTTGGCTCTCTTTGATGGTTAAAACTCCTTGTTCTCTCACCCCATCCATCCAGTCAGCCAGACGTCCTTCCGTCCGTCTGTCCATCCATCCATCCTTTTTTTCCTTTTCTCTGCCATGCCCCTCACACCTCCCCACAACCTCTCCATCCCTGATGAGACTGGGTTTCTATGTGTAGCCCTGGCTGTCCTGAAACTCACTCTGTAGACCAGGCTGCCTTGAACTCACAGAGATCTGCCTGCCTCTGCCTCCTGAGTGCTAGGATTAAAGGTGAGCGCCACCACCACTTGGCTGGGTTTGTTTGTTTGTTTTTGGTGTTTTGTTTTCTTTTTTGGCCTTTTGGAACAAGATCTTGTTATATAGCACAGGAATGAACCACCGCCCCTGGAGTGGATAGACTTTTCTACATGCTACTGCAACTTTACTACATGCTACTGCAACTTTACTACATGCTACTGCAACTTTTCTACATGCTACTGAAGATTTAGGTACATGTGCTAGGTGCTTTGGGAACACTCCTCAGCTGGCAAATATCAAATGCCATGTGTATACCAAATGTTTTCATAATCTTTGGTGCAATAGCTAATTTAACATTTGAAGGGAATATTAATACTGTGATTTACATTAGAAAATCCATGTTTAAGAGAAGGGGAAAGACTCGTATGCCATTTCGTAGACTCAGGATAAATAATGTACCTGAGGTCACATAGATAGTAAGTGGTAACAGAGATTCAAACCAGCTGTCTCGAAAGTCTGTGTTGTTTTCACATTGACATGAAGATTGTTTTAAAAGAAACTGTAAGTAAATTTGGGGGACCCAGTTAGATGTAAGGCAACAGTTAGTTATTGAACTTGTGGATTAGATTAAATGATGATGTCTAAGGACCCGTCTGTGATTTTTATATTTTTATATATTATCAAGTATATATTATAATGCCAATAGATCATAAAAAATGTATATAATAATACCATAAAGAAAATGATAGGAAGCCGGGCGGTGGTGGTGCATGCCTTTAACCCCAGCACTCAGTACTCGGGAGGCAGAAGCAGATGGATTTCTATGAGTTCAACCTGGTCTACAAAGCAAGTTCCAGGACAGACTCCAAAGCTACAGAGAAACCCTGTCATGAAAAACCAAAGAAAGAAAGAAAGAAAGAAAGAAAATGATAGAAACAAAAAATTATTTAGTCAATTTGATTATCATGAGAGATCTATATGATAAAATTATGCCTTTGCATGATGCAGGAAATGATAATAGTGTAATTCTATATTGTTCCAGAATATAGTAAATTATTATTTGATTTAAAATTTTTTATTTTACTTTTAAAGAGTATTATTATTTATTCATTTGTGTTGTATCTATGTGAGTTTATGTGTACCACATGTGTGCAGGTCAGGTACCTTCATAGATCAGAAGAGGGCATTGGATCTCTGGAGCTAGGCTTAACTGATGGTTATGAACCACCTGATATGTGTGCTGGGACTTGAACTCTGACCCTCTTAAAGAGCAATACAGGCTCCTAAACACTGAACTATCTCTCCAACTCTAAAATTTTATTTTTAGTTGACATAGACATGCTTGTATGACATTTCAATACATGTATATGTATGATTAGTGCTTGTCTTATCTGTCATCTTAGACATTTATCAATTCTTTGGGAACATTCAAAAAATCCTATAGCCATTTTGATATATGCAAAAAAACAATAACCCACACTGGCCAGAACTTACTGTGTAGCACAGAATGGCTTTGTTCTTCCCACTTGAGCTTGAGCTGAGCTAGAGAACATTATTAGTTTTCCCTCCTAGCCAACCCTGTACCTACTAACTGTCCACATCCATCTTCTCTTCCCCCAATAGGATCAGCATACACTGCAGTGTTTGGAGTTTTCCCTCCTAGCCAACCCTGTACCTACTAACTGTCCACAATCCATCTTGTCTTTCCCCCATAGGATTAGCATACACTGCAGTGTTCAGAGTTCTGACCTATAGTTGTGAAACTGATTTACATAGTTATGGTGAACGGCCAAACAGAAAGCTTTGGCAATTGCTCCTATTGTTGCTATGGGATAGAGCTATGCTGCCCACTGCAGCAGCTTCTAACCAGCCTTGGCCATTTACATTTACTCACTGAAATAAGTTCAGTGCCTCAGAAGAGCTTCCTACACGTCAAGGGATCAGTAGCTCCATGTGGCCAGAGTTACTGTATTGGACAGTGCATGTGTAGTGTTGATAGAAATATTCCCATTGGGAAGGATCAGATAAGCGCTAAGCAAGAGAGGCTTATACCTTTCAGTTTATTGAGATATGAAGATTGTTGTGATTCCACTGTGAACTCAGCAGCCAGCCTGCTAACCAGAGTCCCCTGCATTCAGGCTGCTGTGTCTGAGCCATGAGAGTGAACTGCTAAAGAGGAAGCAGAGGGGTGCAGCTCGCTGTGGGGCGCTGAGTGGAGTTCTGTGAAAGGTGACCACACATAACTCATCTCCTGCCTCTCCTTGGTTTTATTAGATGTCCAGACAGTTCTACTCAATTCTGCAAGAGAGACGAACGCTGCCTGCTTGGGAAGAAAGAGAAACGATTCTTAAACTGTTGAGCAAGCACCAAGTGGTTGTCATAAGTGGTATGACTGGGTAAGAAAGTGCTTTACTTCCAACATGGCTTTAGTGCACACGTTGTGCAGGGACACTGGCTACCGTAACCAGATCAACGTAGAAACAGCTGTGACTGATGCTGTCCGCACGTTTGTTCTCAGTGTCAGGTATTAAATGACACCCGTGTAGGTGGGTGTTGTGCCACTTCTGTAGTCTCAGGGCCAAACTCCAAAACAGAGCTCAGAAAATCATCTTGTAGATGTGCACCTCTGCCTCGAGAGCCCTTTAATGCAGAAGGTTCAGCTGCAGGTTTCCACAGGGCCCATTGTAAAATCAGAGGTATAGTTCTTTTCTAAGGGCTTGAAAGCAGCATGCCTTCTGCATTTACCCTACTTTCCTTAAAGTTCGTTGTTTTGTTTTGTTTCATTTTTCTTTTTAGCAACAACTTAGTAACATTTTTTTTCCCTTTTCCATACTCTCAATGGAAAGCAAGCCTGCTTGTCTCAGGCAATTCTCAGGCTTAATTAGTTTTTTATTCAGGGTTGTACAAAGAATTATTCTATTTGTGCTAAGAATCAACTAAGATCGTAGTAATTTTATATCTTCTAGTTTCTCATAGTTTTTTCTTTTAGTTCATTTATAGCCAAATCAATCTACTTCAAAGAGAAGACTATAAAACGTTGTGTGTGTGTGTGTGTGTGTGTGTGTGTGTGTGTGTGAGAGAGAGAGAGAGAGGGGGGGTGGAGAGGGAGAGAGAGACAGGGATTGTATGTACAGGTGTACAAGCTCATGTGTAGAAAGGCCATAGGAGGATGTCAGGTGGGCTGCTCTATCACTGTCTGCCTTAATCCCTTAACAAGGTCTCACTGAACCTGGAACTGGGCTAGCAAGCCCCATTGTCCATTGATCCTCTGTCCCCCCCTTACCACAACACTGGGTTACAGGAGCATGTGCAATCATGTCCAGCTTTTTCCCGAGTGCTGAGGATTCGAACTCAGGTCCTCATGTTTCACAGTAAGCACTCATACCCCCGAGCCATCTCTCTAAGTCCCCTAGAATACTTAGATCATAAGCTAATACTCTTTTTCTTTGGAATCTATATCTAGAGTTCACATCCCTAGAGGCATTTTTAGCTCTTACTTGTGTCTTTTCCATGGCCCTCATTTTATAAGTGATATTGGACTATCATTTGAGGGCCCTTTCCTAGGATTTATTAGGTCTGAGTTCTAAGTAGGTGGTAGCGCTAGACACTAGCTGAACAGCCTGGCTCTCTCTCGTCAGCTTTAGATCCTTGTTCCCGTGGTTGCTTTGTTAACTAGCCCTTGTTCCCGTGGTTGCTTTGTTAACTAGCCCTTGAAAACTTCATTGTAGGACTCCTTTGTTTTGACATACAGATGTGGAAAAACCACACAGATTCCACAGTTTATCTTGGATAATTCTTTGCACGGGCCACCCGAGAGGGTGGCAAACATTATCTGTACCCAGCCCCGACGAATCTCTGCAATCTCTGTTGCTGAGCGCGTCGCTAAGGAAAGAGCAGAAAGGGTGGGTCTGACTGTGGGATACCAGATCCGGCTGGAAAGTGTCAAGGTGTGTATGCACTGCTTACTTGCTGGTAATAGGAAATCAGTTTTCAGACATAAAGAGTTTGGGGGGATCTGGATACTGACAGGCAATTAGGGATATGGACCTACAGTTTATTAACTTAACAATTACCTTCAGTGGGGTTGGAATCCCTTGAGAAACATTCTGATGGAGGAACTCTTAGCTGGTTGCACCAAATATGCTTTATATAAGCTTTCTATTTTTTTAAACCTTTTTTAGATTTGTTTTATTATATATGTGTATGTTATATACATATACAAATGTTTTGCCTGCTTGTGTGTCTATGCACCGTGTGCATGCCTGGTGTTTGCAGAGGTCAGATGAGGGCATGGAATCCCTGGAACTGAAGTAATGGATGATTGTGAGCTGCTATGTAGGTGTTGGGACTCAAACCTGGGTCCTGTAAAGAACAATAAGTGCTCCTAACTGCCGAGCCATCTCTCTAGCCCTGGCTTTTTATTCTTAATTAGCAGAAGTGATCTTGCTATTAAACCTGAAGCAAATGTAGACTTGCCTTAAACACTCACGTTAAAGAAATGTTTCATAACCAGGCCTGGTGGTGCACACCTTTACTCCCAGAAGTTGAGAGCAGAAGCAGAAGGATCTCTGTGTTCTAGGCTATCCTGGTCTACATAGCGGGCTCCTGGACACCTAAGGCTATATCCACCCTATCTCAAAAAAACAAGCAAAACAGTTTTGGATGTTGGGTTGCTTTTTTTTTTTTTTTTTGAGAGTCTTAAAGTTTTAATATGAGGCAGAAGAGGGTGTATGTTGACCTTAGCCAGAAGCTATAGTTACTATCTCATATTAAATGAAATTGCTGGTGGTTCTAAAGTTCATTCGTATTCATTCGGTTTGGCTTGCCAATAGTTGCTTTTTCAAAACCTCACTAATATGTAACATTGTTCTCTTCTGTCAGTCCTCGGCCACCAGGCTGCTATACTGCACCACAGGCGTGCTGCTGAGGAGGCTGGAAGGAGACGCCACCTTGCAGGGAGTCACCCACATCATTGTCGACGAAGTGCATGAGAGGACAGAAGAAAGGTAAAAGGAAGGTTTCCATGGACACCCTCTTCTGTAAAGTGAAGACATGGCTGAAGGACTGTTCCCTGCTTCCAGCTGAGTTTCATAGACTAGTGGTGAGAGAGCCATGAGGATGGCTAAGTCAGGGAGGAGGCTTTCTTGATCGCCAAGGTCTGTGGTGCAGTGGTTGGAGAGTGCATGCCCATCACTAGGAGAGCCTCCTAAGCACCGTGCTGTGTCCCCAGGGTTGGTCCATATGTGCTTCCTCTGTCCTCTGGATCATCCGTAAGTTTATAATGCCAACATCTAGTGCCTAGTGGTGTGGTAGTTGCTGGGGATACAAACATAAGAAGTTCCTCCCCATCTTCACAGTCTGAGAGGAAAAAGAAATGAGAAACCACAAGAAGTGACACAATAAGATGGTCAGGACCACATTTCTGAAGAAATGACCTTTAAATCGTAAGCTGCAGTATGAAAGGGCATCCCTCTAACACTTGGAACAAAGACAGCACAGATGAGCATTCTGCTGTGGGAATGGGCATGATGAGGCCAGAACTGAGGAAAGCCAGTATGGCTGAGGAGTGACAACTGAAGGAGAGGATAACAGGGGAAAGAGAAGTAGGAGCCAAATCTTCAAAGGCCTTATAAATCATAATAAGGCACTTAGAATTTATTTCAAAGAATTAGAAATCATTAAGAAACATTTTTAGGCCGGGCGATGGTGGTTCACACCTTTAATCCCAGCACTTGGGAAGCAGAGGCAGGTGGATCTCTGTGAGTTTGAGGCCAGCCTGGTCTACAAGAGCTAGTTCCAGGACAGGTTCCAAAGCTACAGAGAAACCCTGTCTTGAAAAAACAAAACAAAGATGTACATTTTCTGGCTGGGCGGTGGTGGCGCACACCTTTAATCCCAGCACTTGAGAGGCAGAGGCAGGCGGATCTCTTTAAGTTTGAGGCCACCCTCATCTACAGAACGAGTTCCAGGACAGGCTCAAAAGCTACAGAGAAACCCTGTCTTAGGAAAAAGGAAAAAAAGAAAAATGAAAAGAAAAGGAAACATTTTTAGAAACTGAGCAAAGGCCACATGTTGTTAATCAGTTCATCATATAAATGATGTGCAAAAAGAATAACAAACTAGTAGAAAAGAAAGGTTGTAGGGGTAAAGGGACTTCCAAAAAAAAAAAAAATACTGTTACAAATATCCTGAGAAGACCTAAAGTAAATTTGTCAGACTAAAGAAGCTGAAAATGTCAAATAATGAAACTAAGAAAAAAAATTAAAGCAAACAAGCTTGAAGATTGAGCTAGCAAAATGTTTCTAAGAACTAAACAGAAGGGAGCCAGGTAGCACCCTTAATCCAAGCTCTCGGAGGCAGAGGCAGGTGGAGCTCAAGGCCAGCCTGGCCTCCAGAGTGAGTTCCAGCATGGCCAGGGCTACGAAGCGGAAACAGTATCTTGAAAATCCAAACAGAAAGCATATGAACAAAAGACTACCTGTTACTTTATTAGAAATTTTTTGTTTTCAGATGGTGTCTTATAGAAAGATGTATTTATTTTGTAGGTTAATAAATATCATTGAGCACTCGGTGTGCCATGAGCATGGGAGTAGTGAGCGACAACACACCCCAAGTCCTTGTCCTTGAGAGTTTACATTCCGATTGTTAGGGAAGCCCAATGAAGTAAATAAGTAAAATACAAAGTATTAAGTTCTAAGAAGAAATGAAATACATGGTGGGATGTGGGTTCATTTGAAATTTTAATAGATTAGCCTAGAAAGGCCTTGCTGAACATGTGTTTTGAGTAAAGACGTGAAGGAAGTAAGGGACCATCTGTGAGAATGGCTGGCAGAAACTCATTCTGGCAAGTTACTGACCTGCAAAGACCCTGAGCTGCATTCCTCAAGTGTAACATGAGGGCAGGCTTGTTGGGATTTCTGTCCTGCCCAGTTCCCGCAGCCAGCAATTCCCAAAGAAAATCATGCAGAGAGGTCTATATTAGGTTATAAACTGATTGGCCCATTAGCTCAGGCTTCTTATTAGCTCTTGTAACTTATATAGTTCATTATCCCTATCTATGTTAGCCATATGGCTCAGTACCTTTTTCAGCGGGGCAGGTCACATCCTGCTTCTTCGGTGGTCTGGACAGGAATGCCGAGAGAGCTTCCTGCTTCCCAGAATTCTCCTATTCTCCTTGCTCCACCTCTACTTCCTGTCTGGTTGTCGCACCTATACATCCTGGCTACTGGCCAATCAGCGTTTATTTAAATCATGATTGACAGAATACAGACAATTCTCCCGCACCACTCAAGGACAGGAAGAATGGAGTCCTGACACTTACTTAAAAAGAGAGAGAGAGCAGTGCGCAGCAGGAAATGAGGGTGGGGCAGCCATGTCACTAAGAGCCATGTTAGTGAGCACTCACTGAGAGCTCCCTGGAGGACTTAGGGAAGAATGGCACACTGGGGTTGACATTTGAACAGAAGCAGGCTCTACCCTGTTGATGAGAGTGCAGGCAGCTGCAGGCTAGCGCAGACCTGTGAGGATGGCTTGGAGTCCTGCTCTCCTGCAGCATGCATCACTCCATAATTACAGAAGGGCTTGTGCTTTGGTTTTCACTAACAGTAGGCTTAGGAGTGGTGGCTCCTTATCTAGACCTCTAGCTTAGACTTTCAGCAGCTGCATGCCATTCCATAGACTGGATACTGCTACCGTTTGCCATCTCCATCACTTTGCTCTTACAAACAATGCTATAATGAAAATCTTCCTGTGTGTGCTTTGTATACCTATAGATATAAAGAATCAGAACGATCAACTTCAGCAATAAATCCTATCCGTATTTTGATCAGCCTTGCACTGAATTTAGTTGAAGAGAACTGGTGTTTTGTATTTTTAAATTCTGAACTGTTCACAACCACTGTGGCACATCTAAGTTTTACATTTTCCCCCTAAGTCTTAAATGCTCCGAATACACAAAAGTCGTTAGTTTTCACATGTTGCATGTGTCTGACCCACGGGTGTCTTTTCTTGTCTCTAGTGACTTCCTACTGCTAGTTTTGAAGGACATTGTGTCGCAGAGACCGACCCTCCAGGTCATTCTCATGAGTGCAACTCTGGATGCTGGGCTCTTCTCAAAGTATTTCAGCTATTGCCCAGTTATCACTATTCCAGGTAACCAAGCACACTGCTCACCAGTCTCATTCTGTTGCTGTGCATCCCTCTAAGCAAGCAAGGGTCGCTACTTCAAAGTTCATTCTAAAGGAGGTATTTCTTCCTGTCTCTAGAGAAGAGGTTCGTTTACAACAAAATGTCCCAGTGTAAAGCAGCCAAGGAGCAGGTCATTTTCCCACTTGCCAGATTTTAACTTTGTGTGTGACCTTTTAAAGTCCTAGTTCTTAGGATTTCTAGCATTCTGTGTGTTTAACATCAAAACGTATGTTTTCAGGAATAATCCATTGTAAAAAGGGAAAATATGCCTATTTATACCATACTTGTTCACTTATGGATTGTGCTAAATCTCCAGATACCAGTCCCTCTGGAGACATGAAGGTGGACAGTCTGTTTGCTTGTGGTGCTTTCACAGCCTCTTTGTGAGATACTCACCATTCTGAGCCCGGGCTTGTCCTTCTACCATTGATTGACTCACAGGGACAGTTTGGAAACACCGACTGAAATAATGGCATTATTGGAGCTTGTTTTGCAAGTGGTGGCAGTCAAAGAGAAGGAGAAAGCACATGCTGGGTCTGCAATACAGTACTGAATGCTTCAAGTCTCTGTGTGGGGAGGGAAGAAATGGTGTGATGGGTTTTTAAAGTCCCATTAGGAATTATCCTTCCCTTACTGCCCACTGATGTTCTCTCTGCTAGTTAGAACTTACACCTACAAATTCCTGTCATCAAAATCTTTTTAAGAATATTTTTAAGGCCAGGTGGTGGT
>PVIU01021112.1:0-32336 GCA_004026605.1 Ondatra zibethicus | reverse complement strand
CTGCATGTATTAACTTTTTGAGAACCGAGTCTTTTTGAATGCACTCCTTCCTAGGCCAGGAGGGATGGGGGTGGGCCTTGGACTTCCAACAGGGCAGGGCACCATGCCCTCTTTCAAGGAAGAAGGGGGAGGGAGGAGGGGTGGGGGGTAGTGGGAGGGGACCGGGAGAAGGGGAAGAAAGGAAAAAATTTTTTTTATCCTTAATTATGTTCTTGAATGGAAAAAATAAAACAAAACAATGTATGGGGAAAAAAAATAAAATACATTCTGGATCTAAAAAAAAAAAAAAAAAAAAAAAAGACACATACCACATTATCTTGCTAATATGTGGAATGTAAAGTATAGTGGAAGTTGGAGTTTAATACAGTTTACCAGAGAATTGGGGAAGTAGCATGCAGGACATTTGTGGAAATGTTGATCTGTTGGTACTAAGTCAGTTAGGAACAAAAATTTATAAAATTATGTCATGCCATTGCATAATAGGATGGCTATAGGTAAAAATATAGATTATATATTTCAAAAAGCTAGAAGAAAATATTTTGAATTTTCCTATAAAGAAATAATAAATGTTTGAAGAGATATTTAACCTGATATAAACAAGCAACGTTCATATATATTTAAACACAATGAACTGTAGAAAATTAAAATTACAATGTCTTTTTATATGGAGAGATTTATATAACATAAAAAGTAAAATATATCTCTAGCATGATACATTTATTCAAGTTTTATATTTAGTATATTTTATGTAGAGAAAGAATTTTAGTGATTCTTATCTTCTTTATGCTATGTATTTTCTTGTTTTTCCTAAACTTTTTTCTGTACCTATACTTATTAGTATACTGGTATATTAGAATAATGAATGCAGAGATTTTACTCCAAGAAATAGCTATAAAAACAAGAGTAGGGATCACTGAATAATTTTTAAAAATATATGTTTACTGTAAAATGTACAATAGGAATGTAATAAAGATGGGATTTTGGTGTGTCCTCCTATCAGTTGGCTAGCCAGGATGCTGTAAAGACAGTATTGCATGATACTGAACATACATGACCTAATGTGATCTTCAAATCAGCACATCAGTACTTGTTTTTCACTAGCACATTTTGTCAAAATCTAATTTTGATCAGTGAAGAGTGTGACATATCTAGATTATAAATGCAAATCTCAGTTGATATTTGATTTCATCTAATCAAAGATGTTATTTTTAATTGCTATGGAACAAGATGATCTTGTGCAAATGAGGCATTGAGTTAATAAGTACTTTGTATTTACATAGAAAATTTCTGTGAGCTTAACATACTTCATGAATTCAAAGAAGTTTTCTGTGAAATTTCTTAGGAAAAATACTTGGCAGGTCTAATAAAGCTGAATGTATATGTATATATGTATTCACAATATATGTGTGTATATTGAAATTATACTATTATAGAGTCAGCAGAAATGTATATTGATATTTATTTAAACACATGACATAGAAGCACCATCTATTATAGCCTCAAGCTGTTGGAAAGTACCCAGATGTCCATCAACAGCAGAATGGAAATAAAATGGATTAAATACATTATATTCACACATTAAAATGCTGTGCAGAAATGAGAATGATCTATATGATGTGACAACAATGGGAATGAATTTCATAGCACAACCAACAGAACGAGTGCACTGGATGATTAAATTTGTATGGTATGCACAAACATGCACAATGAACTTCAAATTAGTAGTTTTAGACATCTCTTAACTCATCTCTGAGTTTGAGATTTTGTCTGTTTATTTCCAAATTAATTATTATTAGTTGATATGATGCACTTTATACCAGGCCCATTTTAAATTGTCTTAATACAAAAATAATCCCTACATTCAAGGAATTCATAAGGGTAAGTTAAAGAAGGCCAAATAATAAATAATCATGACATCATATTGTATATAGAAAAGATATAAAATATTTTGCTAAAATTTAACAGAAAATCATAAACTAGGTTGTGTGGGCTTGTGGACAAAGAGCAGGGAGCCTGTTTCAAGTGGTATAAACAACTCTGACTGTAAGACAACAAACACAAGTGAACATGGAAAGAATGGGCATTCCAAGTAGGGGAGCTTCACTGGAAAGGTGACCAGATGAACAAGAACATGTCACATTCATTAAATTACAGCTATTTTACTGTGCCGATAATATAGGCCATGGGGAAGAGGGGGAGTTGTTGGAAGGACTGGCTGTTGAGGGCCTTTAATTATAATGAACTGAATCATTCTGGTTTGCAATATGTGATTTGAAATTTGGCTTTTTTGTTCATCACAGCAGATACATCAGTCCATGGCAATTAATCAAGTTTATAAGATATCCAGTGGTTTCTTAGAAAATTTCCTTGATCTGGATGACTTAGACATTTCAAATTTCCAAAACAAGAAGTATAGCGGGAATACAAATTTCTGAGACAGATCAGCCATATCTAGAAAGGGTCCTGAGTGGGGAGGACCAGGGGAAAACATAAATAAAGACAGTGAATGGAAAGGATCAAAAGCTGGGGTCAGGAGGGCTGCAACAGTTAAGATTCAGGCCAGCAAGGTTATTAACAGCACAGCTTCTTTTACACCCCTCAAAGGAAGAAGTAGAAACCAAGTCAGCAAAGGCATCAGACAGAAGAATTATAGGGAATTCAGCAATCTTAAATTCCTCTGGAACAAGGTACATTCTTGGATGACAAATGAAGTATTTCTTATCACACTGCCTGGAACATTTGACCACATGAATTTGGGAGAGATGTCAGGTGCCAGTTCCCAGGCTACAGATCCCCACCCATCTACCAGGCCCTGGCACTAATCCATATCTGGTCTTGAGTGGCATTAACCTAGCTAGGTGAGTGGCAGAATGTTCCCATTCATCATCAGGGCCCCTGGGCAGCCTCCAAACCAGTCTAGCTTTCAACAAGTATCCAGGCAGTTAGCCATAACTTCAGAAAGACCAACAAAAAGTAAATTGCCAAGGCTGCAAGGGAGGAATAGTACAGTTTCTTTCACAGGTGAACCAGATTGGTTTTGAATCTCTTCAGATATGAAGACTGACCTAGTCCAATAAATGAGGCACTGTATATATTTCCATTATTCACAGGAGACTAGAAATATTTTTACTAATGACCCAGCAGAAGAAATCTCATTCTTTGTGTGACATAATCTAATAATCTGAATCTGCGTTTTAGAACTGAAGAGGGTCTGGATAGAGGATTCTGAGATACTAACTGGGTCAAGTCCTAGGCAGGAGAGTCACAAGTCAGCAGAGTGTGTTAGATCTCTTCTACTCATCTCAATCTTTCCCTTTTTTGGGGGGGGGGGGGCGTAATCTTGGTATATAGGCCCAGCTGGCCTCAAACTCTCAAAGTCGAAGTGTGCCTCCTGCCTCAGCCCCCAATGCTGGAATCACAGGCATAAGCATGCATCACAATCTGCTAGTGTTCCAAACAGCCAGTGCATGATTCTATAGTATTTTCCATAAACTTCGGACACTAACCCTTCCCTACTCACTTACCTGTGGTTGAAATAACATAGCTGAGACCAACTTTGGCCAACTAAAATCTTTTAGGAATATCTAACTATATGACCATGTAACCAGAATAAAATTATAAATGTTCTGTACTTCTTTATTCTATGAGTCAAGTACTCCTTGATTTTATGGGTTATATGATAGGCTAAAATCGTCATAAATCAAGAATGTGTTGAGTACTTACTGACATCCCTGTTTTGCAACACACGATACTCCAGAACATGTTATTTATTCTAGGTGCTGCTCATTGCCTCGGCCCAGAATCACTGCACAGTCATCTTGAACCACTAGCCCCAGAACATACCAAAACTCAAAACTGCAGTTTGCATTCATGCATACCAGTTTTGCACAATTCTAAATCCAAAAATAATTGTTACCTTGGACCATCATAAGATGGAACTTCCTGTACTTTTATTGTGCTCTCCCAGTTTTTTATCAGCAAGCTCCCTTATTGTTTTCATGCGGGAAAAAGTGATGGAAAACACTTTCCTACTACTCAGCTAGTGGGTTCTTCATTTTCCTTCACAATATCTTTTATGGTATTTTAGCAGTCTGAAGATGTCCCTCTCCTTTAGGTGGGCCCTTCTTACCAAACTCCACAACTCCCTGTGTTTTATGGATAACATTGAACTGTCATCAGCTATTAGCCTACCATCTCTGTAATGATGACCACTGAGGCTCTCAACATAACCCAAACTCTATTTACTTAACCAAGTCTACCCTTTTCTGAAGAACTTGGGATTGTAAATAGCAGTATATAACATATGTTAAGTATCAAGTACAGTCGTACCCGACCAGTGCTTATTTCTTCCTTCCCTTCTGCTTGTTTTATTATTGTTTTATCCATTTTCTTCTTATGTCAAAAAATAAATGCCTCATTACATCTGTTGACATTTGTGTTCTCTTATTTTGGATTTAAGCTCAGAAAGAGGGAAGATGTGCATCCTTCTGGCCTTGCATAATGTAACATGTATAAAAAGGACCTGTAATAGTTACTCTTCAGATTTGGTATAAGATACTAGGGAGGGCTCAAAGCTGTTTCCTTGGTTTCCTCAAGACTCCTGTGCCAGTTAGATGGGGGATCCACTGGTAAATGGCACCGTCTACGTCAGCTTTGTCTGGGAAACAGGGGAGGTACAGTTTGAAACACCTCTTCTTATAGACCCTTGCTAGGTTACTTCATCTCCCAGAGCCTTAGTTTCTTCATCCATAAAATAAGTACTGGGACATACTTCATAAAGTTCTTATGAAGAATAAATGAAATACGAAAACAAATTACATTGCACCAGGGCAGGCACAGAACAAGTACTCAATAAATGCAAGCTATTATTCTTCTTATTAATATTTTTCCACACCATAATGATTCTTGGTTTATAGAGTTATCACAAAAATTGAAAATAAATGGAGCAAACAGTAAATTTCAGGAAGCAAATTGAGAAAGGGCTAGAATACAGCTCCAAGTGCATCCAAGGTGGTATTCAATAAATTAGTTTTGGTTTTGTTTCACTTTTTATTTCAGAAAAATTCCATGTATAGGAGTAACAAAATTTTCTTAATCCAATTGCAGCAATAACTAAATTATGACCAGTTCTTTTTTATTCTTATTACTATATGATCCTTAAAACCATTTTTCATTAATTAAAGCAAATCATATATAACAGTATATACTTCTGTATCTATTTTTGAAAAGTATGATTTGAAAAATAATTATAAAGTACTAAATCATTCTTGGTTTGTTTGATGCTGGCCACAGTTCGTAAACTATTGACCTTAATGGAAGATTGAGGCATGGATGGGGTTGTTTCCTTTATGAATGGTAGGTGGGCCATTTGCTCAGGTATGGAGTTACAGAGGAAAAATAAAGCTAACATTTTCATTTTCATTACATAATACTCTAAATCCTGCTATCAGTATGAGTGTAGCACAGTCAAGATGTGGATTTTTTTTTTTTGGTGTTTTGTCACGGTATAATGGAAATAGTCATATATCTGGGCCAGAAGGATCTGTATTTAATTCCTGTTATATTGCAATTGGTATGTTAATTAGTCCTTTAATGCTATGATAGATATCTGAGAAAAACAACTCAGACCACCATCGCTGGGAAGGAATATTAGAACATCTATCTTCTTGGAGGCCAGGAAGCCCAGGAAGAGTGCCTTGCCAGGGGGTTTCCTCCTTCCCCTCTGTTCATCCAGGGCCTCCACACTATTGAAGGGTGCCTCCCACTTTCAGGAAGGCTCTTTCCTCTTATCTGATCATCTCTACAAATGTCCTCCCAGGGACACTAAGAGGTGGACTCTATTATTTTCTTTGTCATCAATCAGTCCTATCAGGTTGCCAATCAAAATTAACTATCATTAAGGCTCTAGCCAAATTCTTCACAGCTCTCTTCTGAAAACTCACACTCTGGTCTCCAACAGCTCATCTGCTCCTTGCTGTGTTCAGGGATTAAAATTGAGGGTCAGCGAAGTTAAAGTGCTCATGAAGCACCAACAAATCCTAGTTCCTTTGGCCAATAAGCAACCGATGATGGAAGAGTTGATTTCAAATAAATCAAGGGGCCTAGCGAAATGGCTCAGCAGTTAAGAACATGTGCTGCTCCTGTAGAGGACCTGGGTTAAGTTCCCAGCACTGTCATGATATCTTGTAGCCATCTGTAACTCCAGTTTCAGGGCATCTGACACCTTCATCTGGTCTCAGTGGTCACTGTATGTGTGTGGTGTACTTCCACACATGCAGGCAAAACACATACAAATAATAAAAATAAATAAGTCTTTAAAATGTGACTCAAACCTAACTCCTTTTATCAAAGGTTCTATATGCTTTCCATTGTATCATTCTGCTCTGCCTATGCTGGCTTCAACCAGCTGCCTCCCCCAATTCCATGTTTCCTTGTCTCTCACTTGTATGGGGAAGGAAGAGAAGGACTCTTAAGTTGAACTAGATCAGTGGTTCCCGACCTGTGGGTCACATATCAGATATCCTGCATATCAGATATTTACGTTAAATTCATAACAGCAAAATTACAGTTATGAAGTAGCAGTAAAATAATTGTATGGTTGGGGATCATCACTACAACATGAGGAACTGTACTAAAGGGTCGCAGCATCAAGAAAGTTGAGAATTACTGAACTAGACCTTGACAGTTGACAGTATGATAAATGTGTGAGCAGGAATACATTTAAATTTATCGACTTTTGAGCTTATTATTAAGAAAAAGAATGAAAATAAAATAACAACTTATATCTGAAAACTAGTATTTAGTTAGAATAAGAAACTATAGATTGCATACTTCCATTAATATTTAAGGTATTTTATTTTTCTGTAGTGGTATTTCATTTGTATTTTAATAAATAAATCTTGCCTGAAGACCAGAATACAAAACAGCCCCACTAGTCAGCCATACAGGCCAGGCAGTGGTGGCACACACCTTTAATCCCAGCAGCCACACTAGTTAGTCATAGAGTCTGGACAGTGGTGATGTACACCTTTAATCCCAGCACTAGAGAGAAATAGAAGGCAGAATGAGATAGAACTTGCTCTCTTTCAGTCTGAAGATTTCATAGAGGTAAGAGCTCTCTCGTGGCTTGGCTGCTTTGCTTTTCTGATCGTCAGGTTGAACCCCAATATTCGTCTCTGGGTTTTTATTAGTCATGCTACATTTTCTATTAATTTTCAAAGTCAGCATTCTATATAATGTGCTTTGTCATAATGATTTCACACATGTGTATCACTGTGCTTTACACATATTTGTATACCGTTATGCTTCCCTGTCCCCACTCCCTGTTTGCCTCCTCCTTCTTCTCAAGTAGTCCCTCTCTTGCTAATACGCTACACCTTAATGTACATAAACATACACACACACATATAAATACTAATTTTACATATGAGAGAAAAATGTGATATTTCTTTCTCCATTCCACACTTTATCTTTTCTTATTTGCCCACCTTCCCCATTCATTCAATTTCATCTTTCCACATAGTCTGATGTCTGCTTTTATGTGTCTATACATACTTACACACATGCACATGTACACATACATGCACACATTAAATCTAAACTCTTGAGAGAAAATGTTTGATAATTGTCTTTATGAGCCTGGTTTATTTCCCCAGTTCCATTCATTTCCCTTGACATAATTTTATTCTTCTTTAAGCTGAATAAAACTCTGGGACACACACAGACACACATCTTTTTTTGTATAAGTGTATTGCAGCAAATGAAATCCTGTCTAAAACCTTTATAAAAGATTAAATTTAGGGACTGGAGAGACGACTCAGCAGCTTAGATTACTATTTGTTCTTCCAGAGTACCCGAATAAATTCCAGCATCTATATGGTGTCTCACAACCATATATAACTCCAGTCCCAGGGGCTCTGACATGTTCCTCCTGCCTTCGTGGGCATCTAGTACATGCATGCTGCACATATTTTTGAAAAGGTCTCATTATATAGCCATAACTGGCCTTTAACTTCCTATGTAGACCTGAGTGAATCTACAGAGATCTACTTGCCTTTGCCTCCTGAGTGCTGGATTTAAAGGTATGCACCACCACACCCAACCAAATCACATTTTCTTTATCCTTTAATCTTTTAATAGATATCTAGACTGGTTCTGTATGTTGACTTATGTGAATATTTCAGCAATAAGCATAAATATGCAAGTATCCCTGATAATTGCATAATTACAGTCCTTTTGCTATTATATTCAGGAGTCAACTTGATTAAATGGCAGTTCTTTCTTTATTGATTTCTATGGTGGCTGTAGTAGTTGACAGTCTCACCAGCAGCAGTTGATGTCATTCATTAATCCAAAGTATAGCATTATTACATTTTGCACGTATCTTCAGGCGATGCAGTTGTCTGCTAGGCACAAAAGACAGGACTGTCTTCACGGGACCCTTCTGTACATGAACTGAAGCTCCTATCTCCTGAACATCTAGGCCTGGCTGCATCTGACCCTCTCCAAAATTACCTTCTGTGACTCTGCCCTACCTTGTGACTGTGGCAGGGTGACCTGGGCCTTGTGACTAGTGATCATTACTCATTATCAGGTCCACACAATATCTCAATCTTAAATAGTATTTTTCATCTCAAAATGGTGCCCACCTGCAATACTCTGAGACAGGAGGAATGACAAAAACAGACCCCCTCTAGGCTGCTGACCCATTCCACTAGAGGAATCAGTGTGTCACAGAGGCCACAGCTAGATTTGAGGCTTGCTAGAACTACGAACTTGTTGTGTGGGTATGACTGCCAGCTCTATTCACCAGAGCCTCTGAGTTACCCTTTGGATGAGGCATCTCATTCTGCAGTGGAGGAGATAGGTCTCACTGGAGCCCTGCCTTTCTCACTTCTTTCCCCGGTGCCCCTCTCACTTCTCCATGCTTCTCAGCTATTCTGTTTCCCAGTCACTGATTTCCAATGATCATTCTGTCTTTCCTCTCTGCGGAAGAGTCTGTTGTTTGCTATCTTTCCTTGTCTCCTTCACCACATCACCCAGAGGCAGCTTTTCACCAGCCATATTGTTCTCAACTTGAAGTAGTTTTAAATAATGGGAAACATTATAAAATATTACAAAATGGGAGCTGCAGAAATGGCTCAGCGATTAAGAGCACTGACTGCTCTTCCAAAGATCCTGAGTTCAATTCCCAGCAACTACATGGTGGCTCACAACCATCTGTACTGAGATCTGGTGTCCTCTTCTGGCCTGCAGGGATACATGCAGCTAGAACATTGTATACATAATAAATAAATAAATCTTATAAAAATATTACAAATGGCATAATGGTATTTTTTTAATTTCATGATATATATGTATACTAAATCTTTGTTCTGCATTTTGGGCAGCAGTCTTTGATCACTTCTTCATGTGATTATGATACTCTAACATCATTTTATAAAGAGAAAATAGAAAGCAAATTTGAACCATCCTCAGCATTGTTGATCAAACATCTATTGATAATGTTTAAAATTTATTTCAACATTGTGACTCATCATTGTAATGTAATCAAGACATTAGGATTATTGTGAAATCTGGGGAAAATCTGTATTCAGATTGTACCAATAATAAACAATATGGTTTTGGAACATTTCTAATCCTCTTGGATCATTAATATTTATTAAGCACATTACTTGGTCCCATGCCAAGTGTTTAAAAGGGGGCCTGTGAAAATAGGACGTCCCAAAGGCTGCAGTATCATTTTGTAGTAACTTGGCTTTTCTGGTTACCCCTGCAGGCTTCTTCCTCCTCAATATCTCTTCCCCTGCAGTCAAACCTTTATTTTCTTCCCAGTGTTCATATGTATTAGCGGTGCAAACTCCACCCTAGGCATAAAACATTTAGTTTCCTATTTCAATCGCTCCCCCTAAGTGCATGAGCCTCATCTGCTTTACTCCATGTGTGGATCAGGACACAAGAGCCTGTGATCTTGTCTTCACATGGGAATGAACATTGTGGGTAAAGTTACAGACTATAACTACTGGGCACATGAACTAAAGAATACAGAGCTGTGATAAAGATCATCTTCCGTGAATATCCCAGGCTTTGCAGGAGCTGACATCAGTTCATTTCTGTCATACTTTTTCTCTAAATAAATACAACAGTTCACACATTGAATTAAAATGAGTGCCCTTAATTTCAAATGTTATTCTGTAGTGTGCTATAATTATTTGTTATGTTGGACTGGGCTGCTTGGATAATTCTCACAATTACTTTTCCTTACTTCCTCAGTGAAATTGCTAGTGATTTTTGGTTTTCTTTTATTTAATAGGACAAAACAAAACATTCCGGATGTGCCTGAGGCAGGGCTAATGTTGCTTCCTTAATAATGGCTGCCCCCTGATGAGGGCTGTCATGAAAAAAGGAAGAAAGAGGAAAGTATCCAGGATTGTAAGTGTGGAATATGGTCCTTGGGTTGTTTGTTTTTCATGCACAGAAATACTCTTCAATCTAGAGTTTATATTTCAGAAACTACTGAAGTGTTAGAAACAGGCTGGAGATGTGCCCTGTAGATGCCAGCTCCCTTAGCAGGTTGAAAAGTGACACCATCTGGTCACCACTGCCTGTGAGGTGCAAAACTTCTTATCCTCGGATTTGGGCCTCTTACCAGATCAGGAATTGTTGGTGGCATATTCAAACATAAATATTAAGATTTTATGAACCTTCCACAAAACAAACAGGTAGAGAAGAACCTGGGGAATCAGTATTAGTCAATGTCAGCATCTTATTCTTTTAAAGTTTCAAAGGTGATTGATTTTTAATTGATGATACAGGTTTGCCTATTTATCTGATAATGAGCTACAGAACTTAGTTATGGCTTTTGATACTGAATTGTCTTTTGAAGGTTTTCTTAGTTAACAGTGTATATCTTTTGACCAAGAGATTTCTAGTGTAAAAGTTCTTAGTAACATGTAATCCCCTCATATTCTGTTCTATTATGTTTTTTTTGAATAACTGGGCTGCAGCAAGCCACAAATAATTTGAAGCGTATTTATTTGTTAACTATTTCTTGAGTACTTATTCTTTGCCAGCATCCTGCTAAATTTTGTAGAATCAGAGAAGAGTCAACTCAGATATTCTCACTATAAGAAGCTGTTTGGGGTAGACAAAGATTAGTAAACTTTTGAATGTAGTATTATTTGGCATGCATTAAAAGAAACAACCCCAGAACTTCAATGGCTGAACATAAATGTTAATTTCACGTACAGTTATAATGTGTGGGATAGAAATGAGATAAAACAACATTGAAGATAGAGTTAGGAAGAGTGATTTTTTTTCAATGAATATCCCAGTTGCTAGAGTCAGTCAGCTGTAGGGAAAGCTGTGGAATGTAGTCTAGATTAAGAGGAATTCATATTTTGTGATCATACTTTTGCCACAGTAATAATATATGCTCACTTTTTTGACACAAAAATCATGGGGTTTGTGGCAGCTTTAGACTGTGGTATGTGGATAGGAGTGAGAATCAGGACTGACTTCCCAGATGATATGGCACTGAAATTTACTTTAGAGGGAATTTTAAGGATTATTCATGTGAAGAAGGGAAAGATGTTTTTTGATATAGGGGCAAGAATTCTAGCAAAAACACAAAATAGTAAAGTATATTTTTAGAGAACTTATGACTTACATCCAGATCTTACATTTTAATGAATGACTGGATTTTTGATCATCCCCTGTTCAGAGGGTGGTGGCACTTTGGGATCACGCTGATACATACTAATTCAATTGTTCTGTTCATAAATGCATTGCCCAATTTTCAAAATCAAAGAAGTAGGTTTTTTTTTAGCAAGTTGAAAGTCAAGCAGTCAGCATGACCCAGTTAAGAACTTTATTCAAAATGAAAAAGAAAAAGAGCTCGGAAATGAGATTCTCTGTAAAGTGTCTCACCATCTTTTTGTGAAGACAAAGAAATCATATACTTTAAGCATGTGTGGAGAAGCACAATTTGGTACTTTTTCTTTTCCTTCCAGTGAAATTGATAACAAAGTCTTCTGTTGTACTGCTTGAAGATGTTTTCTGTGGGCCTATTGAAGAATATTTTAAATTCAAGGTGATTAAATGGGAAATTTAATCATCTTATGTCTTCACCCATGCTATTTGAATTGTTTTAGAAAGTCTAAAGCTCTACTGTACCCTAGAACTCTGAGGTTTCTGTAAACATCTACATGTTACTTAAGAATAAAATCTATCTGCAGTAGAACCTCTCTTAGGGAAAAATAAAGTTCTTGGCTCAGAGAGATATTTCAAAACAGGAGTTACTGGAATGAAAGACACATTTCTTGGACCATTTTTAAATATGAGAAAAGTGAATAGTACATCCAAATGTGGAATCTATATCGATAGAACTGGAGGTGGGGTGGGCGTCAAACACCGCTTCGGGGAAAGGCAGGAGGGAAGGAAGTTAAAATAGGACCACTAATGTTTATCTTGAAACTTGGCAGACAAATCTAGGATTTCATGATGAAAAGATGGCCGAGAAAGTCAAGAGATGAGAAAGTAACGGAAGTTTCGAAGTGAGGACACAAAGAACAAACCTACACAGGCAGTGTTAATTGATGAAAGGATGCCCAGTATTTGTGACCCTATCTGGTGTATAAGAAGTGTTGAGTAAACAATAGCTGCAGTGACTACTAGAATCTGTTTGACCTTATTCATTTTTATCCTTTTGTGAATTTTCTTTATTTTTGATAGCCAGTGTTGGAACTGATGCAATAGATATCTCAAAGCTATCTCTCCTGAGCCTGTCCTTGAGAACTATTTCCCCTTTAAAGCTCCATTTCTCTGGTGTCTCTGGCTGTCAGCACTAGCATATCTGGTCCAGTTTTGTAACTGACTAGAAGCTCAAGGAAAGAAAGAGGTATTTTAATTCTTATATCTCTATGGTTATTACTATGGTGCTTAGCACAAATTACATACTTGAGTATTAAGATGAACAGACAACTCACTTTTGCCAGCTAGATAACTCATATCAGAAAAGTTCCAAAACCTTTCCCAACTGGGATCTCCACCAAACGTTCATAGGGGTGAGCCTGTAGAGGACATTTTACAGCCAAATCCTAACTGACGTTTGAGTGGGAATGGCCTCAATGGTCTCATGTTTGATTGCTTGGTGTCTAGTTGGTAGAACTGTTTAGGAAGGATTAGGAGGTGGCTAGCCTTGTTTGAGGAAATATGTCACAGTGGGTAGGCCTTAAGGTTTCAAAAGCTCATGCCTTTCCAGTTATCTTTCTTTCTGACTCATGGTTGTTGCAATATGTAGGTTTTCAGCCATGCCTGTCTGTATTCCTGTTGTCATGCTTTATGCCATGATGATCATAGATGCACCTTCTGAAACCATAAGCCACCATTGAATGTTTACTTCTGTAAGTTGCCTTGCTCATGGTGCTTTGTTACAGTGGTAGAAAAAGTGTTAAGACAATAACAATGTCTGAAGCAAAGTGGCATGATTAAACCTGCCAAGTCTATTTGTGACATAATTAAGATGTCCATTTGATGGTCGGTCCAATGCTGCTTCCAAGATGCCTAACATTTATCGCCAAAGTTACAGGTCAAGGCATAGCCAAGGTTTCACTTGTTCCCTAGAATGATGAGTGCTCTCCTGTTGTGCTCTAATGTGGGACAGCTCCTCTGTATTCCAATTTAAACTCTTCATCTTATTATTCAGACCCTAATATACAAAAGTAGGATGGTCAGACAAAGAAACACTCGGTGTATTTGTTTGAATTGTGCCAATAATTAAAATGTTTTCCATTCCCATCTCACAGTCCTGAAGAAGCATAATCCAGATCAGGGCCTGTAATCCAGTCCCAGATATTTCAGAGGATAAAACAGGAGGATAATGAGTAACAAATTAAAGGCCTGCCAGGGCCACTGAGTGAGTTTAGAGTCAGCCTGAGCAACTACATGAGAGTCATCTCAAAATAAAATATGCAAAAGGAGATATGGATAGGAATGTAACTGATAAAGGGGAAAGAGGCAGAGCCTAAAACTAGAAGTCTCAGTATTTCCAGTGTAAACTTAACAATTTACAGAAGCAACGGGAAATGTACGCAGTCACAGTAGACAATGAATGTGAAGAAAGCAAGGAACACAGTGACGACCATGGCTGTTGTGGCCTCAGCCAATACGTGCTGCTGTCCTGCCAAAGGTGAAGGTGTGTTTTTGGGGTACTCATGAAGGCACTCATAATTAACAATGTCTTAACAGGTGGATGTACCAAACACAGATTATTTGAGTGAGAGTTCTGGGAGTCAACCATTGACCTCTTGTTTGTAAGAGAAATTGGTTAGCATGAGATGCCATCCTCACTTTGGAGGTAGAGAAGAGACCTCTAGATAAAGTGCTGAAATAAAAGTCTGGAAACTGATTTGAAAAAAAATCATTATAGGTACCAGGTAACACTTATTAGGGAAGAGCTTGATTCTGATGTAATTTGGGAGTGTGGGCACTGTTGAAGAACATGATCAGTTGAAGATATGAAGATACTAGCCATGACTGAGGCTTCTGGCATGTTAATAAACCTTTCTGAGCTTCTAGGACCCTGATATGTAACGATTTATACTTTATAGAATCATTAAAAACAGTAATATGAGAATCAATGCAAAATCTCATAGCTCTGAAGTCATAGATGGTTGTCATTAAATGTTGACTTCACTTAATGCTTTTTCTCCAATTCAGATTGTTTCCAACATCTGTACTTAGTTTATTTCCAGTTGTGGATGGATTTACTTATCTTGGGAAGTATATGGAAAGGCAGAATTACAGAAATGAGTCTATGCAGGATATGGTTTCTAGTTAGAAAAAAAATATGAAGAAGCTGCTCTAATAAGCCTTGGAATGACTTTTATGGTACTGCATTCTGCATGTACACATGAGTCTTACAGAACAAACTAAAGCTAAAGAGTTTACTTTGTAATGTGGACCATGTTATACAGAAGAACCATTTAGAAAATTAAAGTGAAATGCATAATTCTATAGCAACAATAAAAGGCTCTACTTTTCAGAGCTTTAAACTACTCATGTACTGAATTTCCTTCTGTAGTAAGATTGCTTTTGTAGTTGATTACGTGTCAAATAAAAACTCAGTTCTATGAGGACTCATAAAAAGCAATTTATTTTAACTTAAGGTGCATCATGCAAATGAATTGCAAAGTTTACAAGGAGATGAAAAGAGTTCATTATGAGTTTCAAAAACTCCATTTCCCTTTCCATCCTTAAAAAGTTCTTGGAAGGGATACCTGCATAGGTATGTTTTAGACCATCACAGACTATGATTTTACATTCTTTTTAAACCGAACTGGTCAGTTGTCCTCCTCAGCTCTCCCTATTTTCTTGCAGTTTTGGAAAGTAAACTCCAGTTGATTGTCTTCTCCCTTAGATTAGTGCATTTTTTGTATTGGTTGAGGGTTGTTTTCATTTTTAGGAGATTTATTTTATTTACATTTGTTTGCTGTTATTCCAGATATATCATATATAGTAAGTAACTATATAAATATGTATATAGTTATAAATATATGCATATACACATATACTATACATGTTTGTAAGTCGATTAACTGTATATAGTCAGTAATATATATATGAAATATAGTAAGTTAACTTTATATAAAATACTAGCATATATTAACTAATATATTAGTTAACTGTATGTATATAGTAAATAAACACTCTCTCTGCCCCCATATATATTCTAGATATAGTAATTTAACACTAACCAATAACACATAAAGATTAATATTTTTATAAACCTTCAGAATTTCAGGGATATAAGTCCCTTCAGAGTTCAGACTTGAGGCTAGAAGGAACTCCATGCCAGCTAGCCTCTGTAGGATTAGCTCTTTGTGAAGATTTCTTCATCTCTCTCTTTCTCTCTCTCTCTCTCTCTCTCTCTCTCTCTCTCTCTCTCTCTGTAATCATTCTCATCCTTTGCCCCTTTATAGTCATAAATTATGTGGTTGACGGGCTGGAGAGATGGCTCAGAGGTTAAGAGCACTGGCTACACTTCCAAAGGTCCTGAGTTCGGTTCCCAGCGGCCACATGGTGGCTCACAATCATCTGTAATGAGGTCTGGTGCCCTCTTCTGGCCTGCAGGGACATATGGAGGCAGAACACTGTATACTTAATAAATAAATAAATCTAAAAAAAATTATGTGGTTGAATTTTTTATCTTTCAAAGCCAACTAAATTGTTTCTATTATAGAATTCATAGAGCACTTTCCTTCATGGCATGGCATCACCCCAGGTACTTTCTCTGGTCATAACTGAATCACTTCTTTCTTAAGCTTGAAAGGTTAGACCTGTCACTCAGTTACTTGTAGTCTTTTCAACCTTATTATTAGTTATCATGTTCAATTTCCCAGTGTTTTGTGTCTTCCTTTTTTTTAGAAGGTGGTAAATTGTTGCAACACTTAGGTGTGAATCAACTACCCTACATGTTGATATAAGAAAAGTTATAGTGAACAGGCACTGAATTCTTACCATATAGGAGGCCATCCTTCTGTTCTATATATTTCACATAATCTTCCCAAAATTTTCACAATAACCTTAGTGGGTAAAAACTATTATGAGATTGGAACTCAGTAAAGCTACACAATTTGCCCAAGGTCTCGTTCCTTAACTTGCACAACTAGTTCAGAGACTGGACTCTTAACCAAACAGCACATGCTTCACAGCAAGCTCATAATGATTAATATTTTACTAATGAGAAAATAGTGATTTTTCTCTGAAAAATATACATAGTGAATCACATAGCTGTTAAGATGTAGAACTTGAATATGAACCAAGGTTATTGCCTTAACATTTACAAATTCCCCACCAAACTATAGTTGGTATTTCAAATTTAAACATGTGGAATAAATTTCCATTTGATTTAGATACAGTTATGTAAATGTGTGTAAGTATGGATTTACATCTATATTGGCATTTATATTTTATTACCATATGTGTAAATAAATTATCGTATGGATCATATAGTTATATAAGCACATGTTAATATATATAAAACAGCATATGGCAATATTTGGAAAAGATAAATATTTTTTCTATTCTGTTTAATGAAGATTATAAGTATATGACTAAAATTTATCTGATTGGAAGGTTGGCATTTTGGGCATGATCTATTGATTAATATAATGGTGGCCTAGTTTAACTATATGGTATATACCTTTAATGGCAAGGTTCATATAATATTACTCTTTGCAATTTCTTTTTCTGGGGGGTATTGGGGTAAAGTAGAAAGATAGGCTTTTGCATCCCATGATCCACTTTTAAATATGGATTTTACTGCTAACTTTGACAAATTATTTCTGCCTAACTTCTTTTTCTAAGTCTCAATACTTTAATCTACAACAGAGAAGTACTCTCTGACCTTTAGGCCTTCTCCCTCTAATTTGGTTTTCACAGTTGTTGAAGAGATAGTTATTAAATACTATCCAGATCATTAAGCTCCTTATAATCCATTTCTCATTTTCCTTTGCTTTCAGAGAATTGAATTTCTTTATCCTGAGTGCATTTTAAAACCTATCTTTTTTTATTTTGTCCATATGTAGTGTCCTTTGTCCTCACACATTTGAGTGGCTCTTCAGACCAAGTTTGCCTTTTCATTAACAAGTCAAGTTTATAGTCCAGATTCCGTGATACAAAATTTAACATTTTTTCTATTTGAACATCATCTCCAATTAGTGAGCATGTAGAAGGAATGTATTATTGAATTTTTATCTAGTTATTAATCTCAGGCATATTTTCTATTTGATCTTATATTGAATAATAAAAACACATTGATGAATATTTATTTAGTAGCACTGTACTAGGTGGTACACAACACAAAAATCATATCTTCCACTGAAGACTTTCAAATTATAGTATGAAGGAAAATAAAGTAAACCAAGTGATTTTGAGGTAGATTTGACCATCTACTCTGAAATAATGTACTGGTCAACAGAAAAGAGGCAAAGGGTTGGTGAAGGAGTAGGAAAGAATACAGAACTGGTAATCTTGAGTCTAATTTTAAGCTTGCTGTTAACTTTCTACATGAATTCAGATAAAGCCTTTATCATTCTAGTTCTCAGTTTATCCATCAGAAAGTAAGATATTGAACTAGACATAGATGACTCATAAGACTAAATTAAATGAGCATTATCAATGTAGATGACACTAAATGGTCTCTAGAATGACACCTGTAGTTAGATGAGTGTTTCATATACACCAGACACTGTTTTAAATATGTTCTATTCATCAATTCTCATCTAAACTTCATTAAATGTATGCTCTTATTATCAATCTCATTACATATATTAAGAGTCTAAGATAGGGAGAGGTTAAGGAAGTGAGGAATCTGTGATTCAAATATAGTCTTTGTATGTCTGGACTGTATTTCCTCCAACCCCCACCATTTTTCCTGGCTTCTTTGGGATGCTAGCTCTTAGAGTAGTAGTGGACAAGTCATTAACTACAAGGAGACCTAAGCATTAAATTGGATGTAGATCATTTCATCATATTCTGTTATATTTTATAATTTACAAATTGTAAGCAGTATGGGTTTATCTTCATTATATACTTTCATGGTCACATATAGCATACTTTTTATCATTGATAACCATCATTCCTTATTCTATATAATGATACTTCAAAATGTTTAATATGCTAAGGTAAACTTTGATGATGGCCCTTTAAATTTTACAAATTAGAATATTGTCCATTTCCAGTATTAAACTGTGATTTACAATCTAATTAGACACTTCTTATCACAATGAAATGAATAGTACAATTTAATTTTTCTTATATATTTTCTACTTAATCATAAACTCATAAAATTTATAATTAAAATGAATTCCTTATAGCCTATTAATATGGGTTGAATATAATACTATGCTCCATGAACTTATACATAGCACACACACACACACACACACACACACACACACACACACACACACTTGACTGCATACACCTTTTTTTGAGATAGGGTCTTAGTATGTAGTCTGGTTAGCCTGAAACTCACAGAGGTCCCTCTGCCTCTGCCTCTGCCTCTCAGGTTTTGGAACTAAAGGCATGTGTCACCATACCCAGGTTGCTTATGCCACTTTATAATATATGTCACTGTTTAATTATCTTCTTCAATTACAGGTGAGGAATATGAGATTTAAAGGGATAAATAAGAAGGGACAATTTTGGCCTCTCCAGGGTATGATCTGGGGCTTGAATTTAGGCTTTCCTGATTCTAAAGTTAGCTCTTCTTTCCCTCTCCCATTGTGCAGCTCCAAGATTAGGGCTGTTGAATCTGCCTCACACTTGGCAGGATCTCACCAGGGAAGACATGCTTAGCACTAGATCAGAACCATGGAGAGATCCTTGTGAGTTTTGAAGGATTTTGTTTGTTTCTTTTTTGTTTTTCCCCCCTCCTTTGCAACTACTCTTAACTTTCAGAGATAAGCAAAGTCATGAATAGATAGATCATGCCTACTTCATATTTACTATGACAAATCTTCATTTTATATACACAAATATTCATGTGTAAATCATTCTGGCGTTTTTAAATTGGAATCTTCTTTAATTAATGTCTTTTTATCATCCTTAAGGTCACATAAACAATATAGAAACTTTGAGGCCAGAGTACATCTCTTTTAATCAGTGCTATGTGCCTGGTTCTTGGAATTTTATAAATAGCTAATAAATATGTATTCAGTAAATCATGAATTCATGCAAATGGCTTAGACCTTGATTCTATTCTTGGTTCTTTATTTATCAAACATCATTGAATCATATCACTTAGAGAGATGATAAGAAAGGACACTCTGGTTGAGTCCCCTCTGACCTGTCTTCCCTCTGCCTTCAATCTACAACACACCATCCTCAGCTGTCTGCTTCTAGTGCTCAACTGGAGTTACTTTCCCAACAAACTTTGAAGCAACTTTTAAAAATTCATGGATCGTGCCTTCCAAAATTTGACGTTGTCAATCACTTTTCTTCCTCTCTGTTCTTGTTTGGCAATATTATTTCTCTTTGTTTCCTTTTTAGTTTTCAAACTATCCTATCCAATTCTGCTTCTCAGCCTTCTTTTCTTTGTGTCATTTTAAACGTTAGAATTTCTTACAATTCTACTATAATCCAACCACAAAATCTTTTTTATTTTTATTTACATTTTTAATACCCATGGCCTAACTGTGATCTACAAACTATTGCCTGTTTAATCTAACTCTTACCCTCAGGTGATCTTGTGGTTTTTAAGCTTATTTTCCTAAATTCCTGTTATTCAAGAGAGAAAACAGAAGGAAGGGCATTCTTTCAGAGCTTTTGATTAGAATCTTAATGTGGGAAAGCTTTCCAACTGCTTTAGTGTGGGTATGAATATAGGTAGTTATATGTTTAGTGTGGGTATGAACATAGGTAGTTATATGTTTAGTGTGGGTATGAACATAGGTAGTTATATGTTTAGTGTGGGTATGAACATAGGTAGTTATATGTTTAGTGTGGGTATGAACATAGGTAGTTATATGTTTAGTGTGGGTATGAACATAAGTAGTTATATGTTTAGTGTGGGTATGAACATAGGTAGTTATATGTTTAGTGTAGGTATGAACATAGGTAGTTATATGTTTAGTGTGGGTATGAACATAGGTAGTTATATGCTGGATGTATATATTGAAATTGAGGTTGTTGCCTGGTTCCTGCTATGAACATAGTTGAGCACATGTCCTTGTGGTCTGATTGAGCATCCTTTGGGTATATGCCCCAAAGTGGTATTGCTGGGTCTTGAGGTAGGCTGTTTCCTAATTTTCTAAGAAATTGCCATACTGATATCCAAAAGGGCTGTACCAGTTTGCACTCCCACCAGCAATGGAGGAGTGTTCTCTTTACCCCACATCCTCTCTAGCATAAGTTGTCATCAGTGTTTTTGATCTTGGCCATTCTGGTAGGTTTAGTAAAATGGAATCTCAGAGTTGTTTTTGATTTGCATTTCTCTGATGGCTAAGAATGTTGAGCATTTCCTTAAATGTCTTTCATTTCTCTGTTGAGAGATCTCCGTTTAGGTCTGTACCCCACTATTTTATTGGATTATTTGTTCTTTTGATGACCAATTTCTTGAGTTCTTTGTATATATTGGAGATCAGTCCTCTGTCTGATGTGGAGTTGGTGAAGATCTTTTCCCATTCTGTAGGCTGCCATTTTTGTCTTGTTGACCATGTCCTTTGCCTTAAAGAAGCTTCTCAGTTTCAGAAGGTCCCATTTATTAAATTTTGCTCTCAGTGTCTGTGCTACTAAGATTATATTAGGAAGTGGTTTCCTGTGCCAGTGCATTCACATTTATACAATGGAGTACTATTCAGCAGAAAAAATAATGACATCTTGAAATTTGTGGGCAAATGGATAGATCTAGAAAACATCATATTGAGTGAGGTAACTCAGATCCAGAAAGACAAATATCACATATACTCACTCATAAGTTGCTTTTAGACATAAACCAAAAAAGGAACCAAAAAACAAAACAAACAAAAAACCCTAAAATTCATAATCCCACAGAACCTAGACAACAAAGAGGACCCTAAGAGAGGCATACATGGATCTACTGTAGATGGGATGTAGAAAATGACAAGATCTCCTGAGTAAATTGGGAGCATTGGGACCATGGGAGAGGACAGAAAGGGAGGGGAGGCGAAGAGAGGAGAGCAGAGAAAAATATATAGCTCAATGAACACAATACAAAAAGAAATTGAGTCCTCAAAGTAATGGAATTTGGTAACAGGGCATTTGAGAGATGATGAGGTCATAAACATGGGGCTCTCATGAGTAGGGTAATGTCTTTGTAAACAGAACCCTGGTATCTTAATGCCATGTGAATATACAAAATGATGGCTGTATATAACCTGAGATCTCTCACCAGTGTCTAGCCACACTGCACTCTGACTTTGATTTCTATCATTTAAAACTATGATAAACAAATTTCTCTTTTGTGTAAGCTACTTGTCTATGGCCCACTTATAAAAGCCTAAATATTGAGAAGCATCAGTTTTATTTACTCTACATGTATCTGTGAAAAGAAAACTACAATAAAATAGATACCTAATTAGCATATTTGGTTGAATATATGAGTGAATGAACAAATTGCAGAAATCGGGGGTTCATCATTGTCATCATAGTAATCATTATAAGATATGGAAGAGCTAGTTCATCAAATGCATCAGAGATTCTAAAGAGTTAGTTTGTTCAGTTCCCCTTGTATGTGAGTGAACTATCATCTAAGACAATGAAGAGGTCTGTTCAGACAGTATCTGTGTGTGCATAAGCACATATATTTGTGTATACATGTTCGTGTGTGTATATACGTCTCTCTCTCTCTCTCTCTCTCTCTCTCTCTCTGTGTGTGTGTGTGTGTTTGTGTGTAGCAGAGGTCAGTATCAGGTGCCTTCTTCAATTGCTTTCCACTGTAATTTTTGTTTTGTTTTTTTCCCTTTTTTATTAAGAATTTTTTAATACAATTTTTTCTGATTTTGCATAGCTATCCCTGTTCTACTCCTTTCCCTTCTCCCACTCCACCCTTTTGTCCACCCCATCCCTAATCCACTCCTCAGAAAGGGAAAGGCTTCCCATGGGGAGTCAACAAAGTTTGACACGTCACTTTGAGGCCCTCACCCCTATATCTAGGCTGGGCAAGGTATCCCGCCAAAGAGAATGTGCTTCTAGATAGTAGTTCAAGCACTAGGGATAAATCCTGATGCCACTGCCAGTAGCCCCACAGACTGCCTAAGCCTCAAACTGTCCCCTACATTCAATGGGCCTAGTTTGGTACTATGCAGGTTCCCCTGCTATCAGTCCAGAGTCAGTGAGGGTTCTATGACGACAATTAAGGTAGTCATCTATCTGAAGGCCAGTTTAGGCATCCTCTCCATGGTTGCTTAGAGTCTTAGCTGAGGACATCCTGGTGGACTCCTGGGAATTTTCCTAGTGCTATGTTTCTTGCTAGCCCTTTAATGGCTCCTTTAATCAAGGTATTTCTTTTCTTTCTCTCCCTCACTGTCCTTCTCTTTTCTTGAGCATCCCATTCCCTCTTGTTCTCCTCTTCCTTCTCCTTCCCCCTTCTGTCCTTCTCCTCTGCCTCCTAATTTTCTCAGGAGGTTTTGTTTGTTTCCGAATATATCTCAATCAATCTGTAGCTCAGTTATTGACTAGAATGACTGGCCATAAAGTCCCTGACTCTCCTGTCTGACTCCTCAATACTGGAATTACAGGCATGCGTTACTCAGCCTTATAGGTGGGTTCTGCGGACCCATTTTTGGTCTTACACTTTTGTGGTAAGCACTCTACTCACTGAGACAGTTTTTCTAGGCTGTTTAAATTTTTTCCCTTTTAAGAAAAGTAACAAATCAAGAGAGCAAGAACGTAGTTACACCACATTTGCTTACTGTCCCAACCCTATTTCCCAGATAGCTTGTGACTTTGAGATTATTTTACCCTCCTATTAATTGGCAGCAGCATGTGACAAAGAGGGAAAGTTTTTGAAATTTATCTCATATTACACACTTCATAAAATTGTTAATATATATGTATACATGTATATACAAATGTATACACAAATATACACACAAACACACACTTACATAGTGTATATTGTACCTAGTTCTAACTTTGGCACAAAGCAGCTACTCCCTGTCCTTTTCCCATTAATTGGCCTGTGCCCCTTAAATACCTAGGTTAGGACGAATCTGGAACCTTGTAATCATGCTGCTCTAAACAGCAATTGGTTTTTAAAAGCCATAGGAGGAAAATACCATGGGAAGAAAGTTGAGAGCATATTGTCTTCAGCATGAGCAGAAACTGAAAATAGATTGCTGCATTCGAGTTTCTAGTCGTGCTTGGGAATGTGCCGACTGAGCACAACATGGCCCCATCCTGGGGCTCTGCCAGCTCTGCCCTCCCTATGTGCAGCACAGGTACATCTGTGCTCATGGCCCAACTTGTGAATTTAAAAGTGGTTCAAGCACAGTTGGATTCAATAGAAATTATAGAGGGAACTGTAGAGAGACCTAGGACTCCTGGATGAGGTTCCTGCACCTCAGGACTCAAGCAAGCATCACCTGCACCTTCAGAGAATGCCTAGGATGTTAACCTACTTTTAGGAAGAAATGTCCTCATTGCTCTGTTTGTCTTTTGTCCTGTGCATCCACTGTCTCTCAAACTTGAAGTTTTGAATCTAAGTCTCTGAGATTGGTATGTTTTAGTCTGCAACATTGAACTGTAAGTTTTGTAGAGAAGTTGAAATAGTTTTAAAGAAAATTGGAACTTTCATTCATTAAGAGGAAGTAAAAGTTGCATTTATTGGTAATACTAATTTTTGGGTTTTTTAAATTGATGTTTTGCAGGGAAGGCCAGTGTTTGATAAAATGTCTTTCCCTGTTGCCTGCTGGCTCCAAACTTATGAATACTCTTTCTGCCTCAGTATCCCAACCGATGGGATGATAGCTATGAAACACTCCATCAGACTCCTCACTTATTTCTTTATTAATTCTAATGTACTATTTAAATAGGTACTTTTTTTTTTTTACAGATACCTAGGTGATACTAACATTCACATATTTAAAAATATTTAGGAATCCTAGGAAGATCTTGATTCTTGTAGTAAGGTTTTAAATGTAGGCCTGTCTGACTTGTGCTTTGCTAATTATTTCTGAAATATTTTATTCTGTCTTCCTTTCTTCCTAGCTGAGCCCTCTTCATGGCCTCTGCAGTGTGTCTGAGCCCATGTACTCTAAATAAATATAAAGTATATGCTTCCGGCCTCCTCCTCTTTTCTTTTTTCTAGCTCTCTCAAAAGGCATCTGTCTTTTCTCACTCTTGTTGGTAGGTAGATTGCTTGTCATTATTCAGGGTCTCAAAATACTACTTTTTGATTAATGTCTTCCCCCAAATATTCTTTAGGTATGAATTGAATAATTTTAATAAATAACCACATGATCTCCATATTTTACAGTATGTAACAGTGTTAGAAAGGTCTATGGGTAATTTATACCAGAATATGTGGACATTGATTTTATTGCATATTTGGTTTGCAAGAATAAATGAGAAAGTAGGTCCAGAATGAAGGCAGAGCAAGGACTGGAGAGAGGCAGTAACTGACAGAACAAGAAAGAATTTTGATTTAGAGGATTGAGTTTAGGCCCCTGGGACATGTGACATTGGGTTTTTGATTAACTTTTGCCCATCTCAATTCCCCATCTGTCTAAAAGGAAACTCACCTGGATGTTTAGGTTCTCACAAGGATAGTGTGAGATTGATGAAGACTTAGATATCAAAGTATTTACAGCTTAAAGAACTTTACAATTGTGAGTTAGTGAAACATGATTAATAAAAACTCAGAGACAGATATTGGGGTTCAACCTGAAGACCAGAAAAGCAAAGCAGCCAACCACTGGCAGTAGATATACTTATTCTGCATTTTACAAGTAATGGACAGATTTTATCTATGATTGTTGTATGAGGCCGCTTGTTTGTTCCTGGCTACTCAGCCCCAAAATAATCACACAGAAACTATATTATTTGCAATACTGTTTGGCCAATAGCTTAAGCATATTTCTGGCTAACTCATATCCCAAAATAACCCATCTCTATTAATCTGTGTATTGCCACATAGCTGTGGCTTACTGGGTAAAGTTTCATCTGGCATCTGTCTCCAGTGGGGCTACATGACTTCTCTTTGACACTGCCTTCTTTCTTCAAGCATTCAGTTTAGTTTTCCCCACCTAGCTCTGTTCTGCCCTGCTCTGCTATAAGCTTAAAGCAGTTTCTTTATTAACCAATGGTATTCACATTGTACAGAGGGGAATCCCACCATCATGTGATTTTTCTTCTTTTTGCTTCTTTCTCAATATTTTGGATCATGAATAAATATTACATTGATAAATTCTTCTCTCCTTATGTGATTATCAGGGTTGAGGACTGGGTTTGGAAGAAGCAATCTCTTACCTGCTGGTGTAATTCTGAAATCAGGCATAGTAATATAGCTTTAACACTGGAGCACATTTTGATAAGCCAAAACAAACCAAGAGTCAAATGTGGATATTAGTTGGGAATGTGACCCATGGGAGTCTGTAACCTGATACCATACTAGCTAGGTATAGGCTGAGGCAGTTTTATGGTTTTAAGTCTGCACCCAGATATCATAGCCACATTGAACAAGGGCCCAAGCTATTGCAGACACATAATAGTAGGATATTTCTTTTTTACATGTTGCATCTAATTAGTCAGACTGCCTTTCACTTTCTGGGGCAGTGAAGGTCATAGGACTTCAGGACATTAATTTATAGTGGATATATACTATTCAATTTAATATATATGTATATATATTTATGCACTCACACATATATAAGCTTCCTTCCCTTTTAGTTTCTTCAATATTGTGATTAACAAAGAGTCATGGTATAGCCAACCTCATCTGCTTCCTTTAGAAGGAGTTCTTTGCCTTGGAAATATATCATCTGAGATATAATTTCTCTTTCTTGTTGTTTGTCACATATCCATGTTTTTGCATTTGGGTTCTCTAAAGAAGCAGGATATGTAGAGCATGTGAATAAATAAAAAGAATAAGGATATTCTAGGTACCAAATCTGCACTGAGGACTGGTAGGCTGAAGACCCTGAAGAGCCAAAGTTAGAAGTTCAGTTCAAGTTTTGTGAGGTGATGATGGTGCACATCTTTAATCTCTGTACTCAGCAATTGGGAGGCAGAGGCAGGCAGATCTTTGAGTTCAAGACCAGCCTAGTCTACAGTTTAAGTTCCAGGACAGCCAGAGCTACAGAGAGAAACCCTGTCTCAAAAACACCAAAAAAAGAGGCAAGTTTTCTTTTTATTAGTAGAAACTGATGTTTTGTTTAATTCATGCCTTCAATTGATTAGATGAGACCCCAACTGCATTATGGAAATAATCTGCACAGACTGCGATGTTAATCTCTTCCAAAAATGTTCTTTAATTGATACATAAAATTAATAACTATTGTTTGTAAAGATAGTTTTTGTACTATAACCTGCACATACTTATAGAGAAACATTGCATTGATTTAATATGCTCATGTTTGTATAAGTATCATATTGTGTAAAATATGGAAAACATGAATGAATAAGGAAAAATTATCAATAATTTTCCTAGAGAAAATTTTTCATTGCTGTTTTAGGACTTCTGTTCTAGACTTCTGAAATCAAGGTTGTACAATTGAGTTTCTGTAGCCTGCATTATTTTGTATTCTGAGTTATCACTTACTATTATTACATAAACATTTATTCTGTTATTTTTTAAATCTATAGAAATGACATCATTTTGTTTTTGATTAATTTAATACTTTATGTAGAGTAGCTTTGATTGATGATTTAAATTACTGCTAATTTTCTGTATTATAAACAGTGCTTTAGTGAAGCATATCAATGAGTAGAAATCTCTACTTTTGTTTTATTTTGTACCATATGTTTAAGTTACATCAATGGGTTTGGAAGAATGGACATTTTATCTAATGCCATTTTAATTTAAATAGGATGATCAGAGCTGTAGGTTTAAGTTGCTGTTGAGGCTTCTTTTCCCATTACTAGCAAAATCTGGGTCCTATTAGAAGGGAAAGAGATATCTTAAGAGCAACTGCAAAATAATAAAGTCTCTAGAACAGTTTTCTCTTGATAATTTGTTGGTCTTATAATAGTTTTTAGTTATTTCACTTCATTTTCCAAGAGGGTTTGCTGTTTTTCTTGTATAGTTTTAGGAGGCAATATTGCTGTGAATATTTGTGTTAGCCATATTTTGGATAACATTGCTAGTATGTTACAATTGTTTAAGCAAAGAACAAGGACTTGATTGAAGGATGGTAGCTGTTATGAGTACTGTTTACACAGATATAGGCTTTGACTTATCAATAAGCATTTTCTTAACTGAATCTCTCCTTTTCCTCTAATAGAATGCTTTAAAATGTCCAGATATTTTTGGAAATTTGGGTGAAAGGGAGTCTTCTGTAGCCTTTGAATGCAGTATTGTATTTTGAAACATTCTGACAGAAACACATAAGTATAGCAAACCTGTTTGTTGATTTGTTTTCTTTTTTTTTTATAAAGAGAAAGAGGAAATTAAAATGGTTTGAAATTTGCTTCTCCTTTGCTTCTCATTTTTCTTTAGTTCTTTGAGAATTTCAAATGTTCATATTTACTTATTTCTCCAGCTCCTCTCAAATCCACCCCCACTTCCTTACCTACTCCCCAGCCCTCTTACATGTCTCAGACACCCAGGAATTCGCCAAGTAGAGAGAATGGAAATACTAAGTATCTTTAACTTCTAGCTTCAGAAGTGTTGTATGAGGTGAGTGGGCCACATCCCACCACCTGGCTAGCTTAACCCCCGGAATAATCACACAGAAATTGTATTAATTAAATTACTGCCTGGCCCATTATATCTAGCCTCTTCTTGGCCAACTGTCACATCCAGAACTAACCCATTTCTACCAATTTGTGTAACACCACGAGATGGTGGCTTACCGGGAAAGATTCTAACCAGTGTCAGTCTCAGGCAAGAGCTTCATGGCGTCTGCCACACTGCCCTTCTTCCTAACATCCAGTTCGGTCTACTCCAACTATCTAAGTTCTGCCCTATCAAAAGGCCAAGGCAGTTTCTTTATTCAACCAATGAAAGCAACACATAGTCAGAAGGACCTCCTACACCATTTCTCCTTTTCTGTTTAAACAAAAAAGAAAGGCTTTTACTTTAACATAGTAAAACTACATATAACAAAACAGTTATCAAGCAAGAATTACAGTTACAATATTTAGATCTATTTTATTTTTATCATAACAATGGAAAACTATAACTATCTATTCTTCAACTCCATCAAAGACTCCAGAAAGATATAATATTACCTAAGTAAACAAGAAGTAAGCAACTTCCAAAACTCTAGAAATGACAGAGACATCTCGCTGCCTGGACAGTTACCCAAAGTTCATCTGTACCGTTGGGGCATCCATCTTCAGCCTACAGGCCCATAGTATCCAGGAGACTTTTTCATAAAGCAGTAAATTTCAAAGACAGTTCAATCACTTACTTCTGTGTCCTGCAGAATGTCTTACAGACTCTTTCATGAATCAGGAACCCCGAAGGATCATCTCACCTTTAGGCAAGTTCAGCAGTCCTCTCTCTGTGGGTTCTTTGTGTTCAGTTTATGCAACAGTCCAGGCAAGAGCAGTTTCTTGCCTAAATGGCTAACCAACTCCGTAAGGAGCCTCTTCGATGCCCATTTTTCTCTTGAAGTAGATTGGTGCTGCCAGGAGCAGACGTGTCTCATTGTCATGAAAAGTCCTAAGTTATTAAAAGATTAAATGCCATATTCTATAGTCTTTGAAAGATATGAAGAATGCCTATCTAACTGAAATATATCTCTATATATCTAGAAAATCTAACTAACATGATTACAAGGTTGACTATATCATGATTATCCATTAATAACCTATATTTCCTAATTATACATTACATTTTTTAATGAACTACACAATCACAATACCTTAATCAAGATTAGAAATATGCATATAACAAAATTGACCTTAAATTTATATTATTAAAGCAAAATCCATACCAATGTAAATTATTCATATCTATATCATATCCTCCTTTAAATGTAAAAGAACATTTATAAACAATATTTGGGAGTATGGGTGTAGTTTTTTCTCTCTAACTGTTTTGTGTTTTATGGGACGCTGGTAATCAGGTCTTTCTTGGTGTATCCTGTATGCTAGGTTCATCTCAGTCGGCAGTTGAGCAAAGTAGGTTTTTGAGGGTGTTTACGGCAACCTTTCAGGAGGGCGTGGTCTATCATACCATATTGGTCTAGAAGGAATCCACAGGGTCTCTTCCTCTGTGAAAACAAAAGAAGAACCTCTTTTCCAAAGCACCATATCCTTAGACCCAAATTCTGAAGTCAAGATATCTTTATAATATATATGCTGGTTTAGCTTGGCAGGCCATGTAATGAGTTGTCTCTCTGTACTTAGCTCCTTGACAGTCAAAAAATTCAAAGAAAACAAAATAATACATATAATCCAGACTCTTTGTGAAATTTCCATTTTTATATGGCTTTTCTTTATTCCTTTTAATCTATGACTATCTGTACTGTGTCTCTTTAAAGACTTTACTCCTCTTTTTAAAGCATTAACTTTAATTTATGACTTTCTATACTCTTTTTATTCTCTCTCCCAAGCCTACATACTTTATCTAACACTATGGCCCATTTAGAGGTCTTTTATGTCTGAATCTGTCCTATTGTGAATCTACAATTCTTTACTATCCAGGAGCACTTCTTAAAAACTTGCTCCAAGTAGGGGTAACACGGTACTGCCTGTTTCCTGCCCAGTCTAAACCTTAACTGTGCTGTTATTATGATAATTATGATAGTTCCTGCCTGAGATTAGCACAGTTCAGCATGGCAGAGCCACTCCTGCCTCAGAGCCATTTGGTGCCCCTGAGCCATGTACAGTTCCAGGCACACAGCAGTCCACATTGCCATCAAGCAAGCCGTAGTACTTTACTCACAAAACCCCATCTAAATGCTCTGTCTCCTTGAAGAGACAGAGGTTGCACTAGGAGCATATCCTAGAAGCTAGTGTTTTAAAACTGCATGGCTTTTTTTCTTTCTTTCTTTCTTTTTTTTTTTTTTTGCTAAAGCTGAATCAGGAAAATCTCTCTTAAAACAGCTGTGGCAAGCTGCCAACAAACAGCAAGAAGCTGTGTTAAATTCTGTATTCTTTTTGAAGCTCTCTCAGATTTTACATGGAGTCAGTTTACCACGTTGGAGCGCCACTCTGATGTATGACCATGTCCCACCACCCAGCTAGCTTAACCCCCGAAATAATCACACAGAAATTGTATTAATTAAATTACTGCCTGGCCCATTATATCTATCCTCTTCTTGCCCAACTCTCACATCCTGATCTAATCCATTTCTACCAATCTGTGTAACACCACGAGATGGTGGCTTACCAGGAAAGATTCTAACCAGCATCAGTCTCAGGCAGGAGCTTCATGGCATCTGCCACACTGCCCTTCTTCCCAACATCCAGTCTGGTCTACTCCACCTATCTAAGTTCTGTCCTATCAAAAGGCCAAGGCAGTTTCTTTATTCAACCAATGAAAGCAACATAGTCAGAAGAACCTCCTACACCACAGAAGAGTCCTGGATCTGCTCAGGATACTTTAACTACCATTGCCTGGGCAGAAGTCCTGGACCATACAAGAATGCTAGCTTTTGATGAGCCTATGAGCTAACCTGTGAGTACAGTTCCTCCACAGGGTCTACATTAAGTTCTTGCCTTGCTTCCATCATTGATGAACTATATCCTGAATGTATAAGCTAAGCAAATCCCTTTCTTCCTGAAGTAAAGTTTTTGTTTGACTTCCTCTTTTGACATCATTCAATGATAGACTATGTCCTCAAAATATAAGCTTCCTCCTCTAAGTTGCCTTTGATGAGAATGCTTTATCACAGCAACAGAAATGAAGCTAAAACAGAAATTCTCTGGGTAGCATCTTCTGATAACTACTAGTATTGGCATTCCTATGTCATTCTCACCTCTATACAGCGTTTCTCAATATACTGTTTCATTCTCAAAATGGAGAATCTTCATGTCTTTGTTTCACAGAGAAAATTAGAGCTATCAGAAAGGACTTCTCTTTGTATATAATTATGTTACTGCTATTTTACATGCTTCATATGATTCACTAGGACAATAACTCCAGACCTGGGCCACGCCATCCACACCATGTTTCTACAAGTTTTAAGACATAGGTTATTTTACTCTTCTTAAAATTGAATTTCTTCATTTGTGCAATGGAAAGATAATGCACATAAGTTGGTTTTTTTTGGGTTACAATGAATATTAAAGAAGCTAAGTATGTAAATTTTTGAGCTACACACTAAACCACCTCTGTTGTTCCTAACCTAGCTTTTTCTTCCAGCTTCCATAAGGACTCTTGACAGAGGTTTCTGTCTCACCAGGTCCCACATCCGTTTAGTCTCAAGTAAATACACAGAGACCTACATTAATTATAAATTGATTGGCCTATTAGCTCAGTCTTCTTTTTTTTCCCATACATTGTTTTGTTTTATTTTTTCCATTCAAAACATAATTAAAGAAATAACATTTTTTTTCCTTTCTTCCCCTTCTCCCGGTCCCCTCCCACTACCCCCCCACCCCTCCTCCCTCCCCCTTCTTCCTTGAAAGAGGGCATGGTGCCCTGCCCTGTTGGAAGTCCAAGGCCCACCCCCATCCCTCCCGGCCTAGGAAGGAGT
>PVIU01021111.1:0-32341 GCA_004026605.1 Ondatra zibethicus | reverse complement strand
GGAAAGTTTTCTTCTATGATTTTGTTAAATAAATTTTCTGTGCCTTTGAGTTGAACTTCTTCTCCTTCTTCTATACCTATTATTCTAAGATTTGGCCTTTTTATGTTGTCCCATATTTCATGGATATTTTGGGTTAAGCTTTTGTTAGATTTAATGTTTTCTTTAACTGATGAGTCTATTTCCTCTATTTTATCTTCAGCGCTTGAGATCCTCTCTTCCATTTCTTGTATTCTGTTGTTCATACTTGCATTTGTGGTTCCTGCTCTTTTTCTCATGATTTCCGTTTCTATAATTCCTTCAGCTTGTGTGTTTTCTTTATTTTTTCTATCTCAGTTTTCAAGTCCTGAATAGTTTCTTTTATATGTTTGAGTTCTTTTCCTTGGTTTTCTTTAAGTGATTTGCTAATATCTTCCAATTTTTTATTTGTTTTTTCCTCCATTTCTTTAAGGTAATTTCTCATTTCATCTTTAAGAATTTCAAACATTCTCTTCAGGTTATTTTTTTAGATCATTTTCTTCTGGTTCATCCATATTTGATTGTTTAAGTCTTACTTTTATAGGGTCTTTAGGTTTTACTGGTATTGTGTTGCTCTTTGTGGTGTAGCATGTGATCTTACCTTTTCTACTCATCTTTTCCTCTAATAGGTGTGATTGGGGCTGTCTGAGATTCTGTTGAATAATCTTCTAGATGCCAGTGAATCCAAAGCTAAGATGGTTTTCCTCGTGGTACAGTCAGTGTCACAGTTCTAGTTACCCTGTTGGTTATTCCTGTTCCTGGAGGTAGCTCAGTGCTCCTGTGCTTTGGTCTGCTTGGAGTTTGCTGTCTCAGGCCTACTTTGGCCTCGGCTGCTGGCTGCAGAAATCCCTGACTTGGAGCTAGACCTGTTCTGGTGGCGATCACTGACTCTGGATCTGGTCACTGGTTCAATCCTGATCCGCTAGTGTCCCGGGACTGGGTTTGCTCCTGGCTTCTGCTCCTGGTAGAGCTTGTTCTGTGTCTTAGGTAACTGGTTCAGTCCCACTCCAGTTCCAGTGGAGGTCGCAGACTCTGAGTCAGGTCGTTGTCTCAATCCTGGTCTGCCACAGTGTCCCAGGACTGGGTTGGCTCCCAGGGCTAGATTTGCTCCTGGCTTCTGCTCCCAGTGGAGCTTGTTTCCTCCGGCTCTCTCTGTCCTAGGAGTCTCATTCAATTCCAGATTTTTTTTTTATTGCTAATTGATGTGAGAGGGTCTATCCCACTGTTGGTGATACCACAGTTAGGCAAGTGAGCCTGGGCTATATAAGAAAAGAAACTGCCAGGAAGTTGTGGCACACACCTTTAATTCCAGCGTTCAAGAGACAGAGACAGGCTGGATCTCTGAGTTCGAGGTCAGCCTGGTCTACAGAATGAGTTCTAGGACATCCAGGACTACACAGAGAAACCCTGTCTTAAAAAAGAAAAGGAAAGGAAGGGAAGGAAAAGGAAAGTGAAGGGAATGGAAGGAAAGAGAAGGGAAAGAAAGGAAAAGAAAGGAAAGGAAAAGAAAGAAGCTGAACATGAGCCTGGGAGCAAGCCAATGAGCAGCATCCCTCCATGGTCTGTAAAGTTCCTGCCTTGAGATCCTGCATTGGCTTTCCTCAATGATATGAAATAAATCCTTTCCTCCCCAAGTTGCTTTTGGCCATGGTGTTTATCACAGAAACAAACAAACAAAAAAACTAGAATGAGGTGCTTGCTGCTGTGCCTAATAACCTGATTTCAATTCTCAGAACCCACATGGTGGAGGAGAGAACCAACTCCTGAAGTTTCCCTCTGATCACCATGCATGCATGTCATGACATATATGTGCCCATGCATACAACACACAGATAATACATACATACATACATGTAAAAAATTTAATGAAGAAAGTTTAAAACAGATTTAAACATGAGGCTAATAGGAAGAGGGATGCTTAGGGAAGAATGAAACCCACCCAAGCACCTAGGCATGAGCTTCTCAAGAGTCCTGCTTAAGTGTCTCAGCAGCAGTTATATACTATTTGGTGGCTCTAAAATTGTAGCTCTTAATGGTTACTTTAAAAACCTTTTCCCAGGCTGGAGAGATGGCACAGTGGTTAAGAACACTGGTTGCTCTTCCAGAGGACCCAGGTTCAATTCCCATCAACCATACAGCAGTTCACGACTGTCTATAACTCCAGTTCCAGGGGATCTGACACACTCACCAATGCACATACAATAAATTTTAAAAACAAAACAAAAACCTTTTTCCTTCTTTTTCTTTATTACATTTACTTGTTTATATGTGTGTGTGACTGGGTGGGTGCATGCATCTCACAATGGTCACCAGAGGTCAGAGACAGTGTTAGGAAGTCAGTTCTCTCCTTCCCCCGTGAGGATCCTGAGACTGAACTGTTGTTGGGCTTGGTAGCCAGTGTCTTGACCTACTGAGCAAGCTTGCCAGTCCCATCCCACTCTTTATGATAAGTGAGATTACAGGGTAGCTCCAAGGGTGCTTTGGATGAGATTAAAATCTAATAAAGATAAAACCATGAGGCACAAGGGTTGGGCAAGGTGGTTAAGACATGTCGATAATTGTAAGAGGAGAGTTCTAGAAAATTGCAGGTTTACAGATGAGAATGGGAAAAGGTCACCCAGTCTTAGGCCTCAGGCATAGTTCATTGCTATTTAAGCATTCTTATTGGAATTACCACTATATCAAAGGAAGACTTTCTCTATGTAGGTAACCTTCACAGTGGATGTTTTAACTATCTCAGCTCTCAGCAGACGAGAAACTTCATGTGGAAAGGGGAAAGGGGCTCCTTCCCCTTCCCACTTCCTCATAATTTTTCCCGACGTTCATCCTGTCACACATATGACATAAAAGTATAAGTGACACTGGCTAGGGGAACAAAAAGTACTAATGGGAAGGGGGAGGCAGGACGGGATATGAAAGGAAGCATGTTCAATATACATTATACAGTTGTGTCAAGTGTCCTTATGTAGCATAGTGCCATGCACAATGAATATGCACACTTTTTTAATTAAAAAAGAATTCTCCAAAGTTTGCTGGAGCCAATGCAAGATGTGACAGTTCTAGACCACCACTCCTGTTTCACCACACAGTTCAACAGTGACATCCACAGTGTGTCCACACTGCCATTTAACTGAAGCAATGCATAGAGCCATGCCACAATGTTGAATGTACCTGATCCCATCTAATCTCAGCATGTGAATGTCATTGGTGGGAACAATGATTTACAGACAATGTATTATGTCTTCATTATGCTTTGGAGAGTGATTACACTGTTACTTAACATCTAGAAACCAGTCTGTATAGTTTCTTAAAAATAAAGGTTTTACACATTCAGCAATGTAGCAGGATACAAGATTAACTCAAAAAATCAGTAGCCCTCCTGTACACTGATGATAAGAGGGCTGGGGAAGAAATCAGAGAATCAAGACCCTTCACAATAGCCACAAATGGAATAAAATATCTCGGAGTAACTCTAACCAAACAAGTGGAAGACTTGTATGACAAGAACTTTAAATCTTTGAAGAAAGAAATTGAAGAAGACACCAGAAAGTGGAAAGACCTTCCATGCTCTTGGGTAGGCAGAATTAATATAGTAAAAATGGCAATCCTACCGAAAGCAATCTACAGATTCAACGCAATGCCCATCAAAATCCCAGCAAAATTCTTCAAAGACCTCGAAAGAACAGAACTCAACTTCATTTGGAAAAGCAAAAAACCCAGGATAGCCAAAACAATCCTGGGCAATAAAAGAACTTCTGGAAGCATCACAATCCCTGACTTCAAACTCTACTACAGAGCTATAGTACTGAAAACAGCCTGGTACTGGCATAAGAACGGACAGGAGGACCAGTGTAACCAAAAAGAAAACCCAGATATCAATCCACACATCTTTGAACACCTGATATTTGATAAAGAAGCAAAAAATATCAAATGGAAAAAAGAAAGCATATTCAACAAGTGGTGCTGGCATAACTGGATATTAACATGTAGAAAAATGAAAGTAGACCCATATCTATCACCATGTACAAAACTCAAGTCCAAATGGATCAAAGACCTCAACATAAAGCCAGCCACACTGAACCTTAGAGAAGAGAAAGTGGGAAGTACACTTGAACGCATTGGCACAGGGAACCACTTCCTAAATAGAATCCCAGCAGCACAGACACTGAGAGAAACAATTAATAAATGGGACCTCCTGAAACTGAAAAGCTTCTATAAAGCAAAGGACATGGTCAACAAGATAAAATGACAGCCTACAGAATGGGAAAAGATCCTCACTAACCCCATATCAGACAGATGTCTGATCTCCAAAATATACAAGGAACTCAAGAAATTTGACACCAAAAGATCACATAATCCAATAACAAAATGGAGTACAGACATAAACAGAGAACTCACAACAGAGGAATCTAAAATGGCTGAAAGACACTTAAGGAAATGTTCAACATCGTTAGTCATCAGAGAAATGCAAATCAAAACACCTCTGAGATTCCATCTTACACCTGTAAGAATGGCCAAGATCAAAAACACTGATGACAACTTATGCTGGAGAGGTTGTGGGGAAACGGGAACACTTCTACATTGCTGGTGGGAATACAAGCTGGTACAACCCCTATGGATGTCAGTGTGGCGATTTCTCAGAAAACAACCTTCTTCAAGACCCAGAAATACCACTTTTGGGTATATATCCAAAGGATGCTCAATCGTGCCACAAGGACATGTGCTCAACTATGTTCATAGCAGCTTTATTTGTCATAGCCAGAACCTGGAAACAACCTAAATGCCCCTCGATCAAAGAATGGATAAAGAAAATGTGGTACATTTACACAATAGAGTACTACACAGCAGAAAAAAATAACAGCCTGAATTTTGCAGGAAAATGGATGGAACTAGAAAGCATTAGTTTGAGTGAAGTAACCCAGACCCAGAAAGACAATTATCACATGTACTCACTCATAGGTGGTTTTTAAACATAAAGCAAAGAAAACCAGCTTACAAACCACAATCCCTGAGAATTTAGACAACAATACGGACACTAAGAGAGACTTACATAGATCTAATCTACGTGGGAAGTAGAAAGTATAAAAAGACAAGATCTCCTGAATAAATTGGGAGCATGGGGCCCTGGGGGGAGGGTTGAAGGAGGGAGGGGAGTGGCAGGGAGGGGAGCAGAAAAAAATGTAGAGCTCAATAAATATCGTGAGAAAAAAATAAAGGTTTTAAAACCATGCAAAATTATGTTTGCTTATTGCGATTTAAAATCAGTTTGAAAGTGTGACTATTAGAACCTTTCCACGGTTCAGTGAATTCAAAAATGTATTAAAATGAAGTTGGATTAGGGCAAATAATGTGGCCAGAGATTTGGGTATGGAATTTTTGGGACCCAATGAAGGATTTATTTTCTATATTGGAGCAGAATCTAAACCACTACCCAAGGGGAAAAAAGTGTCTTTTTATTTTAAGCCAAGAGCTTTGCTTTAAAATATATCAATTTTCACACCTGAATAAGAGTTTTACATCTGCTTGCATAGCTTTGGGTAATTGTGTTGTGGGACTGGAGATTAAACCTGGGCCTTGCTCAGGACAGGCATGGATTCCACCACTCAACAATAGATCCCCAGTCCTGCTTGTATGGTATTGTAAGGATTTGGACTTGTTTAAATCAACAAATTTGCTTTGGAATTGCCTGTAATTATAGCAAAACAATATAAAATCAATACTTCTCAGCTCAGCATTTTCATTACCATCTTCCTTTTCTGATTCATTTCATAAGTGCTGAAGAAGTTATTCAGCTATAAGCTGGGTATATCCTTATATCTCATCACAGTTTGAAAAGCTCCTTGCTAAGAAAGAATACACTCAAATCAATATTTGTATGTGAAAGGTATAAAGACTAAACATGCAAATAAACACATGTACCCATGTATTGCCTACCCCACCCATCTTAAAAGACGTTACTGTACCTCTGAGAGCTTCCCAGAAACCATTCCTCACGAAAACATAGCATAAAGCCATGAGATGCTATCAATGAGAAATTTATAGAACTACCTACATTAGAAAAGAACAAAGTCCTTAAACCAGGGAAGGGAGAATGGGACACACAGCACCCAGTGTAAGTGTAGGAGTGGAAATAGGAGAGATCAGAATGGAAAATTGGGAAATAAGAAATGAGAAATAGAGCTCACACCTGTAAACCCACACTAAGAAAGCCAGATGGGGGTATTGGTGTGACTTCAAGACCAGTCTGGGCTACACATTGAGTTCCAGGCCAGCTTGGATTAGAGTGAACCCTTGTCAAGAAAGAGAGAGGGAGGGGCGAAGGGAAGGAGGGAGGGAGGGAGGGAGAGAGAGAGAGAGAGAGAGAGAGAGAGAGAGGAAGGAAGACAGACAAAGGCAGGAGTAGCAAGAAGGAGGAAGAGGGAAAATGCATCCTTACAGCTAAAGAAGAAGAAGCAAGAAAAGTTATAAAAAACTTTATGCCAATAAAGCTGACAACTTAAATCAGTGTGACTAAACTTTATGCAAAGGCAAGGTAAGGGCCAGCAGGATGACTCAGTGGGTAAAGCACCAAGTTTACTGAATTTTGATCCCAGAGCCCAAGTGGGAAGAGAGAATCAACTTCTGAAAGCTGTCCTTTGACCTCTATACATGCACCAAGGCATGAGCACATCCTCATTCATACACACACACACACACACACACACACACACACACACACACACACTAATATGATTTTTACCTATCTAGGGGTGCAGTTCAGCAGTAGAAAGCTTGCCTATAACATTCATATCCCTGATTCTATCCCTAGTACTGAAAAACAACTAAGTTAGCTAACAGCTTAGGTTCTGTGGGTCCTGCCATTCCCTTTACAACTATCTCACCCACCACGACAGCACAGAACAGCTACAGTCAATACACTCAAGGGGATATGACTGAGTTACTAAAAACCTATTTACTAAAAACATGCAGCAACTCATATTTCACTCACAGGCAATAGTTTGGTGCTCCCAACTTAGATAAGAGGAAATTATTTTGTACTAGCACAAAACCAGACACACAGGCTATCAGAATGGAACAGAGGATCCTGTAATAGACCCATGCTGCTATGGTCTCTGGTTTTTTGGTTGTGGTTGGTTTGTTTTGTTGTTGTTGTGTTTGGTTTTCTGAGACAGGGTTTCTCTGTGTAACAGTACTAGTTGTCCTGGAACTCACTCTGTAGACCAGGTTGGCCTCAAATTCACAAGAGATCTGCCTGCCTCTGCCTCCAGAGTGTTGGAATTAAAGGCATGTGCCACCATGCCCAGTTGCCGCTGGCTTTTTAACAAAGACATTCAGAGAATATATATACTTGGAGAAAGGACAGCTTCTTTAACAAATTACACTGGGAGAACTAGATATCCATATGTAGAAAAATGGATCTTACCTCTTGCCATGTACAAAAATTAATTCAAAATAGACCAAAGACATCAACATAAAGACCTGGAACTTTGAAACTACTAGAAAAACACTTAAGATACAGACATATATGAGGCATGCTGGTGCACATGTATAATCCTATAATTTCAGGAGACAGAGGCAGGTAGATCTCTGTAAGTTCAAGGCCAGCCTGGCTATGTAGAGAAACTCTGTCTCAAAAACAAACAAACAAACAAATAAATAAATGGAACAGGCAAAGACAAACCTTTCTGAATATGTTCCCTAAAGCCCAACCAAATAGCAAGGACTGCATTGGGACACAATGTGAGAAATTAAAAAGCTTCTGCACAGCATAGAAAACAGTAAAGAATGCTAAGAATCGGAGAAAGACTATCCTAGTTATTCCTCTGCTGGGGAATTACTATCCAGAACATGTGAAGGGCCCCAAACCAACAAACAATTCAATCACTAAAGAGGTAAATACACCATTTCCAAATAAGTACAAAAGGCCAATAAATACATGAAAATGTTCACCATCCTTATCCATTACTGTAATGCAAACTCAAACTACACCAACATCTCCCCTCAGTCAGAATAGCCATTATCAAAATGACAACAAATGCCACTGCAGTTGTGGGGGAATGAACCCTTCAATTCTGGTACTAGTATGAGCTAGTGCAGCCATTACAGAAATCAGTGTGTGGAGAGAAAAAGAAAAAAAACAACAGAACTACTATTTGATCCAGTCAGGAGCACCTGTCACCCAACAGTCCTCATCAGGGTTCCAATTTCTTTATGTCCTTGCCAAGGAAGGACACTTAATTGTTATTCAACTTTTGTATTGCAGTCATCCTAGAGGATGCAAAATGACATCTCATTGTGCTTTTGATTGTCACTTCTTTTGTTGTTGTTTTTCGAGACAGGGTTTCTCTGTGTAACTTTGGAGCCTGTCCTGGATCTCACTCTAGACCAAGCTGGCCTCGAACTCAGAGATCTGCCTGCCTCAGCATCCTGAGTGCTGCGATTAAAGGTGTGCGCCACCACCACCTGGAGATTTCCAATTCTTAATGACGGGATATTTTTTAAAACATCTTTCCATATGTCTATTACTCTGTTTTAAAGGATGCTTTTATTGAATTACCTCCCTTAACTCCTTTTAAATACAAGCTAGTTCTAAATTATCAAGAAATTTAAGATGTTAACATCCCTTCCCAACCTTTCTTACCATTACACTACACCTGAGGGAAAGGAGCAAGTTCTGAGCTATAAAAGCTCTCTCGTGATTTGAAAAATAAATTCCTAATATATAAGGTAACAGTATAGCATTAAGTTAAGTGGTTTTCATCTCTTAGAGAGGGGCTAATTAATAAGGCAACATGCCTTATCTTTATTCTTAACAGATATCCCAAAGGAAAATTAGAAAATTGTCTAAAGTGAAATGAAAGAATAATCATTTGTACCTTAAAATATTATATATACCATGACAGATTTATTTACTTAAAAAGCATGAGGCTCATAGCCACCACAAAAAGAGCTCGCTTACCATCTTCAATGGCATTTTTGACTGCACGAAGTCCATCTCTTAAAGCATCCTTGATCTGTATAAGAGTATGCTTGTTTGGTCCTTTGACCAACAAGGTGACAGAGAGAGGATTCACGCAGTCCTCAATAAAAGTGAACTTTTCCTCACCCTAGCAGGGGAAAAAAGAAGATATAGCTGTAAGACTTGGGATATAGCTGAGGGGCACAGGTGGTAGAGCACTTTGCCCAGCATGCATAACATCCTAACTCAGATCCTCAGTAAAACGCATGCACACATGCACACTCATACATATATATACATTTGACAGTATAACATTTGACAGATTGCATTATTACATTTGTACAAAACAACAATGCCACCATGAAATTCAAATCTATTTTCTATTAAGATCAAATTTTCATGTAAATTTTCTTATCAAGTATAACTACAGATGTCTTTTTAAAGTGGTTAAGTTATCCCACCACTGCGGGGATTGTGTCAGGAAGACAGTTCAAGACCAACTGTGTGTGGCTCCATAGCAAAACTCTTAACACTTAGATGAATAAACTGTAAACTCTGTTCTGACAGACCTCAAAATGTAAAATATGAATTAAAATGTATAAAATACCAGAAATGGTTTAGGAATCATGCTATAACTGCTATTCACAGAAATACTCACTAATGAGCTGGGCAGTGGTGGCACATATCTTTAATCCTAGCCTTCAGATACTGGCAGTTCTCTGAGTTCGAGGCCAGTGTGGTCTACAAAGTGAGTTCCGGGACAGCCAGGACTACACACAGAGCAATCTTGCCTAAAAACTAAAAATAAAGAAAAACTCACTAGTGAATACTCAAATACAAGGCCAGCATGTCCCAAGCAATCTTCATTAAGGTCTTCAAAGGAGTTTACAGCTATTCCTCCACAGGCGAGGGTAAGCCTGGAATCACATGTACAGCACCTTCACTTTGGTTATAGAAAATACAAAGGCTAAATTCTCTTTTCCTTTTTTTTTTTTTTTTGGCATGCTCTCACTTTAATCCAATCACTAAGGAAGCAGAGACAGGTGAATCCTTGTGAGTTTAAGGCCAGCCTGGTTTATGTAATGAGTTCTAGGCAAGCCAGGTCTACATCTGAAACCCTGTCTCAAAAACAAACATATAGTAGTTACCTACAGTCACCAGCTTTATAACAAACCCATATCTACCTGTCTTCTCCAATGAAGACTTTGTACTTTGATCAACAGCTCCCAAACTCTTCATTTCCCCCAGCGCTCCAGCCTCCACTATCACCCTCTTACCTACTTCTGAAAACACAGTCTTTTTAAATTCCACATATAAGTGAGATCATACAGTATTATACTGTTTCTAAAATATATTTTGTGTGAAGCAGAGAGTGTATGTGTGCCCGTGTACATGAGGATTCACTCACCCATGCAAGTGGGGGTGGGCAGAGGGTGACATGGGTTGTCTTTTTTCAGGCACTTCTCCATCTCATTTTTTTGAGGCAGGGTCTCTCACTGAACATGAAGCCTGAAGTCTAAGCTAGGCTGGCTGAGCAGCAAGCCCCCAGAGCTGGGGTCCAGGCTCACAATGCTGCTGTTTCTGGCTTTCATGTGCACTCTGGCAATCAAAACTCAGGTCTTCATGCTTGCACAGCAAGTACTTTATACACTGAGCCATCTCCCTGGCCCCAGATCTCGTGGGTTTGTTGTTGTTGTCGTTGTTTGGTTTTTCAAGAGTTTCTCTGACTGTCCTGGAACTCACTCTGTAGACCAGGCTGGCCTTGAACTCACAGAGATCCCTCTTCCTCTACCTCCCCAATGCTGGGCCCAGCAATTGTTTACAAAGAAAGGAAGGAAGGAAGGAAGGAAGGAAGGAAGGAAGGAAGGAAGGAAGGAAGGAAGGAAGGAAGGAAACTTAGAAAGCTTTGGGTTCGATTCCTGGCACTACAAACAAAAAAGATAGCATCGCCAAGAGCGACAGAAAAGACTTGAGATACATAACTTGCACTTACCTTTCAAGATTTCTTCTTTTTGCCCTGCGAAGAGCTACGATTTCATATTTTGCAAGCATTTCTAAGGAAAATGGATCAATGCCCTGTGTTCAAGTTAACACAAAAGTTAAGTGGGTTTTGTTCTACTCTAGGCAAGCGCTCTACCACTGAGCGCTTAAAAAAAATTTAAACCAGTATTTCTCAAGCTTTTTTATTTTTTACTTTTTTGTCTCAGCATCACTTTACATTCTTAAAAATCAAGAAGAGTCAAGGCTGGGCATGATGGCACACACCTGTGACGCCAGCACTCAGGAGGCTGAAGCAAGGAGATCTAAAGTTCCAGGGCAATAGAGACTACATAGCAAGTACCTTGTCAGCCTAAGCTACATGGTGAGTTGCAGCTGTATCAAGTTATAAAAATGGGGACGAGAGAGGGCTCAGTGGTTAAGAATACAGGCTGCCCCTTCAGAGGGCCTCAGCTCAGTTCCTAGCACCCGTGTGGGGTGGCTCACCACTGCCTACAACTCTAGTTTCAGACATACATCCCTAAACATAAATGAAGAAGGAAAACATTTTAAAGGATTTTAAAAATTAATTACTCTTATATTCTAAGGGGGTTATTTATTCATGCATGACTTTGCAAAATTATGTGGATTTTAGTCATTTAGGAACTACTGGTTCATTGAGTCAGGCAGCACACTCTGGGAGGTGTCTTCCTTCCTTGGAGTAGTGAATTGTTGCATTAATTTTTCAGGAAAAAAAATCCACTGGACATCCAAATCTAGGTAACCATAGTTTATCTGTTGAACCTTCTTTCAACTAAAAAAGGCTTTCCATGAAAAAGTAACTAGTTTAACTCAAACTCCAATTACACATAGGCTTTCTTCAAGACAACCATCATGTTTTGCTATGAAGAAGTGCTTTATGTATATTTCAATTTTATCACACAAAATTACAAAAGAAAATGAATACTTAAGGACAAATACTTAATAAAATCAATACAGTTAATATTTCAAGACATTCTTTTCTTAAAAAAAAAAGTGTGTGTGGTATGTCTGTATGTGGATATGTGCTCCTGAGTGCAGATGTGTGGAGGTCTGAAGGCAAGAGATCCCCTGGAGCTGCAGTCCACTGGGCCCATGCGGTGCTGAGAGCTGAGCTCAGATCCACAAAAGCAGCACATGGTCTTAACCGCTAAGCCAGCTTTACAGACCCATCATCAGGACACTCATGAATGAAGTGCCTTTTCCCCTGGTGCTGTGGCAGTAAAGAGTATGAGGAAGAGCCCAGCTTGGTGCTGCTCTCCTGATGTGCAGGAGGAAGCAGCTGTACCCTTCCTTATAAAAGCCCACACAGGGTAAAGGGTATTATTATTATAAAAAGAGTTTCCTCTCCAAGCTCCCTGAAAATGTCATAAGGACGCTTTAGGGTCACAGGCCGCACTGAGAAATGCTGAGACACAGTGACAAGCACTTTGGCTGCAAACTTCTTCTCACCTTCTGATTGATGACAACAAATCCTTTATTGGACTTGGCACAGACTTTCTGCTTCAGGTCTATTATTTTCTGCACTCTATCTTCAATGAATTTTCTTTCGGCTTTTACCAATTTCTCTTTCTCTTCTACAGTCTTATAAAAGAAACCGGAGCTCACTTCTCTAAAGAATTAATAAGAACAAGTTAGTAAACCAGGAATGGAGGCTAAGGCAAGAGGTTTACAAGTTTGAAGTCACCCAGAGCAACGCAAGTCCCTTTCTTCAGGAAAAAAATAAAAACAAACAAAAAAATGGGAAAAACGAGTGAGGTGGGGTAGAAGGGAGAAAGAGATTACAAAACACCTTTAGAGAACAGGGAGTTGGGCATGGTGGGTCACACTTGTTATCCCAGTACTCAGGAGACTGAGGCAGGAGGAGAGCTACAGGTACGAGACCACCCTGGACTAAAAAGTGAAACTCCTATTGAGAAAAAGAAAGAGTGAGTGAAAGGAGGAGGAAGGGGGAGGGAGATGGAAAAAATAATTTAACAATTGGAGTTGGAGAGATGGCTCAGGGTAAAGGGACCTGAGTTCAGTTCCCAGCAACATGTCAGGTGGCTCACAGTTGTCTGCAACATCAGCTCCAGGGCCCAGACGCCCTCTTCTGACCTCCTGCGGCACTTTTACTCACATGCACATACCCATACACAGTACATACACATAATTAAAAATAAATTTACAAAAAAGAAGAAAAGTTAAAAGAGTTTCAACTGTTATAAATACAAACTGAGACGCACGTCTTTTCATACTCCAGTGATACATTGCAAATGAGGATAAATGCATCTTGCACTTGCTTCTTCATGCTTGGATGACGGGCACCATGGTCCAAAACCAATCCTCGGATCAACCTATTAAAATACAAAATGTTTCATGGAATACACATTCTAAAATTAGAATTTCGAAAGCTATTCAAAACTGGCAACAGCCAGGACACACATTGTTTCCTTGTATAACTTCAAACCTAACGTATAATTAGTAGAATTAGGGAAAGAATCTGTTTTAACAATGTGACTGTAAGTCAAAATGAAAAGCCAATCCAGAATTATTCTCTAAGTTATACAGCTCAAAACAGGAATAGCTGATCAAGTAATAAAAGGTAGGCACACAATGGATTTCTTAGGGATATTTGTTCAAAATAATTACATAGAATAACTAAAAATTGTTAACCTAAATGTCCAGCACAATAGGATATTGTTCAGCCAATAATGGCCCAGAAATTCAATGGTTATGAAAACGATGTAGTAGCATGAAAAATATTTACAGGGATAGCCAATAACTACAGGATAACCCAGTGTATACTGTATGTCAAACATGATTGCAACTATTCTTTTTTTAATGTTGACAATTAAAAGGAAATGTAGCTTGGTTCACAGAGCACATGTCTAGCATGCTTGAGACTTTACATTGTTGATTCCCAGAACCACAAAAATAAATATATAAGAGCTGGAGAGATAGCTCAGCAGTTGAGAGCACTTGCTGCACTTGGAGAGCACCTTTGGGTTCCCAGCACTCTTGTGGCACCTTACAACCAAGAGATCTGATGCCCTCTTCTGACCTCTGAGGGCACTAGACATGCATCTGATACACATACATACCTGCAGACAAAACACAATACACATAAAACAAATGTTAAAATAAAAAAAAACCTAACTAGATAGGTAGGTAGATAGATGGAGGACCCTGAGAGTATGACTAGACTTGGATGGGAGGAATAGACTATGGGACTCTTCTCAGTTTTCCAAATAAATTTTTTTCTAGAGTAATTATTTTTAGAACTTTATAAAAGTCACTTGGCTGGAGAGGTGGCTCAGTGGTTAAGAGCACTAGCTGCTCTTCTAGAGGTCCTGAGTTCAATTCCCAGTACCCACACAGTAGCTCACAACCATCTAAAATAGGACTTGATGCCCTCTTCTGGCATACAGAGAATATCAAATGACCAAAAAATATTTAAGGAATTGCTCAATATCCTTAATCATCAGGAAAATGCAAATCAAATATTATACCTGTCAGAATGGTTAAGATTAAAAAAAAACACTAATGACAGCTTATGTTGGAGAGGATGTGGAGCAAGGGGAACACTCCTCCACTGCTGGTGGGAGTAAAACTTGTATAGCCATGTTGAAAATCAGTACAGTAGTTTTTCATAAAAGTGGAAATCAATCTACCTCAAGACCCAGCAATACCACTCTTGGGCATATACCCAAAGGATGCTCAATCATACCACAAGGACACCTGCTCAACTATGTTCATTGCAGCATTATTCATAATAGCCAGTACCTGGAAACAACCTAGATGCCCTTCAACCTAAGAATGGATAAAGAAAATGTGATACACTTATACAATGGAGTATTACTCAGCAGTAAAAAGCAAGGATACCAGGAAATGTGCAGGCAAATGGATGAAACTAGAAAAAAATTAAATAATTATTTATTGCATTGTAGTGTGGGCATGTACATGCCACAGCATACATGTGGAGATCAGAGGACAACTCTGTGGAGTCAGTTCTCACCTTCCATCTTGATGAGGCAGGCTCACTCCTATTGCTTCTGCCACTGAGCAACATACTCCAGGCTAGCTAGCCCATGCATGCAGCTTTTTACATGGCTTCCAGGGCTCAAACACAGGTCATCAGACATACATACAGCTAACACTTTACCTGCCCTCTCCTTGGCCTGTAAGAATCTTTGTTGAGTATGTGTGGTGCTAGGGATTGAACCAAGGTCCTGTACATTTTAGATTAGTTCTATCATTTAGCTATACTCCCAGCCCCTTAAGAATTACTTATACCCAATATCTGCTATGTACTAAAGAATTACATTTTTAACTAGGCATAGTAGCACACACTTATAATACCAGTACTTGGGAGGCATAAACAAGAGGATTGCCGCAAGTTTGAAGTAAGCCTAGTTACACAGTGAGTTGTAGCTCTGTTAGCTACAGAGTAAAATCTTGTTGGAAGGGAAGAAGAAAGGAAGGGAGGGAGAAAAGGAGGGAGGGAGAAAGGGAGGGAGGGAGGGAGGAAGGAAGGACATTTTTAAAAGTTCAACATAGAGGGCTAGAGAGATGGCTCAGCGGTTAAGAGAACTGACTGCTGTTCTGGAGGTCCTGAATTCAATTCCCAGCAACCACATGATGACTCACACCCATCTATAATAAGATCTGGTGCCCAGAACACTATATACATAATAAATAAATTAAAAAAAAGTTCAACATAGATACAAAGGAGTCTTCAAGTTTTTTAATCTAACTAGAATACTCTAACTCCCAAATGAAGATAAAGACCTTATTTAGGAAAAACCTATACATTCACTATTCTTTACCTTTCATGCTTACTCTCTCCTCATCCTCAAAAAATGAATTTGCCACTTTGAGAAAATAGAAACCGTCCCATCACCACCTCCACAAGTCCCCATCAGTCTCCAATTCTTCAAAACAAAGAATTCTCCTCCTCCATTCCCAAATCCCCTTCCAGCACAGAATGCTGTCCCTATATCACTTCTCTGAATTGTCTGCATTTGCAGTTCCACCTTGTATTAGTAAGGGTTCTCTAGAGAGAAAGAACCAAAGAACCCATGAGGTGAATATATTATTTAAAGAATTTATGAAGTCAGCTTTAAAATAGGAACAACAACAAAATAGGAACTGAGAGCTGGAAACCCAGCAGTTCTTGGTTCTGAAGAGTGAGGGCCTCAACCCATTGTGGTGGCACAGGCCTTTAGCCCCAGCACTCGGGAGGTGGAGATGAATGGATCTCTGTGGATTTGAAGCCAGATTTATTCATAGAGAGAGTTCCAGGACAGCCAGGGCTACACAGAGAAACTCTGTCTCAACCTCACCACCAAAAAAAGAGAAGGAAAGCTGCCGGGCAGTGGTGGCGCATGCCTTTAATCCCAGCACTCGGGAGGCAGAGGCAGGCAGATCTTTGTGAGTTCGAGACCAGCCTGGTCTACAAGAGCTAGTTCCAGGACAGGCTCCAAAGCCGCAGAGAAACCCTGTCTCGAAAAAAAAAAAAGAAGGAAAGAAAAGAAATGAAAGGAAGGAAGAAATAGGGAGGGAGGGAGGGAGGGAGGGAGGGAGGGAGAGAGAGAGAGAGAGAGAAAGAGAGAGAGAGAGAGAGAGAGAGAGAGAGAGAGAGACTGGGTGCCTCAGTAGTCAGAGTAATTCCACAATGACTGTCTCTCACTGAGGGGAAGGGAACAACACTGGGTACCTCAACATTTCCACTCTGGTACTGGAAGCTCGGCAGGGTCCTGGGAAGCCCCTGACCACAGTCCAGGACAAAAGCATGGAAATAGCTTCTGATATTGGCAAAGAATCAGCAGTTGCAACAAGAGGGCAAATTGCCTCTGGGGGAGAGGGAAGCCAACCAAAAGGCTGGATGGCTTCCTCTGACACACCATTTCATTTGCACTGCTACCAGAAGATGCCACCCACAGTTCTTTAGGAGGGGCTCCCTGCTCAGGTGATTCTAGTTAGTGTCAAGCTGACATCAAAACCAACCACAGTACACCTCATCTCTCACCATTCTCTCCTGGGCTTGCCTTCAGTCTGACGTCCATCTCTGCCTCTTTACTAAATCAATGTAATGATCAATTTTCAGTTCCCAACACTATACTTCAATACCATTGACTCTGCTTGGATACTGAGACACCACTCTTTGACTCCCCACCTTCCTGATCACCCATTCTCCATCTCCATTAGTGAATTTTTAATCTCTTTTCAAATTCTAAACATTGAAGTTTCCAAAGTCCAGTTTTGTTTTTTTTTTTAAAAAAACAAACAACTAAGTATTAAGATAGTTGATTTAGGCAGTTGCAATGGTAACTTCAGCCTCCACTCTCTGCTCAATAGTGATCAAGTAATCACTTAATGATCTCAGAAGAACTATGTAAATCATTCACTTACCATAGATTTTTATCTGGAAACTATCCCTGTCTTAGAACCTGGACCACAAGGGCTTTTTCTTGTAGTGATTACTGTTATACTAGATGTGAACTGATCCTTTCACTTCAGATTCTTTTCCTCTACACCTCTGATCAAGTCAGAAACATCACATCATGGCTGCTAAGAAAATTTGAATTTGGTTGATCACCACTTCCAGTCCTATAGTTATCTTTCTTGTTTATTGTGGGTTTTTTTATATTTATCTATTATGTATACAGTGTTCTGCCTGCATATATCCCTGCACACCAGAAAGGGGCATGAGATATCATTATAGATGGTTGTGAGCCACCATGTGGTTCCTGGGAATTGAACTCAGCTGTAGACATAAGTTTCTGTCCTGTCTGGTCCTGCAGCTGTTCAGTCCCAAAGAAACACACAGAGGCTTATATTAATTATATTTTTTGGCCTATTAACTCAGGCTTGTTATTAACTAGCTCTCACAATTTAAATTCACCCATAATTTTTATCTTTTTTTTAGCCACATGGCTTGGTATCTTAGTTCAGCATTTTCATCTTGCTTCCTCTGCATCTGGGTGGCAACTGCAGACTGAGATACCATGTAGCTGCCGAAAGAGAAAGATGCCAGAACCTTACTAGTAGGCCACAGCCTCGTGGTGATACATAGATTAATAGAAATGAGTTAATTTAAGATATAAGAGCTAGATAAGAATATGTTTGAGCCATTGGCCAAACAGTATTGTAATTAATATAGTTTCTGTGTTCAAATTCGGGTTTGAGTGACCGGAAAAACAAAGGTGCAGTCTCTGTTGACACTAAGGACCTCTGGAAGAACTGTCAGTGCTCTTAACCTTTGAGCCATCTCTCCAGCCCCCATTTTTTGTTTTTAATGTGTATACATTTTGTTTGCATGTAATGTCTGTGCACCATGTACATATAATAACAGCAGAGACCAGAAAAAGGCACTAGATTTCCTAGAACTGGAGTTACAGACAGTCATGAGCTACAAAGTGAGTGCTGGGAATTGGACCCAGGTCTCCTGGAAGAGTAGGCAGTGCTCCTAACCACTGAGCCATCTCTACGGCCCCCTTGCGGGCAAATTAAGAGATTCACTTCCACTAAGCATCACAAGAAAGTGTCATACAATATATTGCTAGGGAAAAATCAAAATGTAAAATTCAAAGTACAGGTTTTCCTGAATGTATATCACCTTCACACCACTGTAAAGCTGAAGAACCATCAGAACCATCTAGAATTGTAAGCCTAGTTTTAGGCACAATGAAAACACCAAAAGGTGAAAAAATGAAAGCAAATCAACATTTGACAGTATGCCTCCAGCCAACTACGAGTAGAGGAGATCTACAGGACAAACAGTGCGCAGAGGAAAATACAACAGTGCTCCTTGTCTGAAGGAGGTTCCTCAGGTTCATCTCTAGTCTTGGTGACCCACTGTCACATCAGAGTTATATTAACAAGGAAATCTGTGAACTTGCAGAGTCATTCATAGAGGAAAAGGACGGTGAAAACAAAGAAACTGAGCTGAATGTGTTAGTCCCACGTACACAGGAAAGGGCCAGGAAGAAAGAGGGCTGAACAGTAGCTGTGCTATTTAAACATCCACTGGGAACCCTGGAAAATTTCTCCAGCAAGTAAGTGGGAGAGCTGCAATCTCAAGTGGAAGCTGAGATGTAAAAAGCCATAAACATCAAAGCAAGTTGGAATTATGAAGATAAATCTTTGCAAACACAGTATGAAATAGCAGTAGTTATCAAGTGGGATTTTAAAGAACAGTAACAATATGCTTCAAGAAGGAGTAAATGGGGATACTACCCAGAAAAGATATTAAGATATTAAGGATAGACTCCTATAAGTTACTATAATTACATAATCTCTACTAATCGAAAAATAGTAGAAGTGTGAAATTTGCAAATTAGTAGAGGGGAATAATACAATGATGAAGCCAATAAAATGAAAAGTCGATTAAAAGAAACATAGGACAATGGGAAATAAATAGAAAATAAAAAGATAGATTTGAAATCAAATATACTCATAACAATGTTAAATGTAATAGATTAGTTATTTCAATTGAAATATAAAGACTACCTGATTAAGAATTTCTACTTGGCCCCATATGTCACTTACAAAAAATAATCTTCTAAACTATAAGGACAAGAAAATTGAAAGTAAAACAAAAAAATATGACAGGCCTATAGTAAGAAAATAAAGCTGGTGGGAACTGGAGAGATGGTTCAGTGGTTAAGAGCATGTGCTGCTCTTTCAAAGGACCAGCGTTCAGTTCCCATGAGCCACGTGGGAGATAACAAGGTTCTGACACCCTCTTCTGACCTCTACAGGCCCCAGCTATGCCTATGTTCCACATACATGCATGCAGACAAAACACTCATAAAATATAATTTTTAAAAAATCTTAAATGAAAGCATTCATAGTTGAGTCTATGCCTTTAATCCCAGCATTAGAGAAGCAGAAACAGGCAGATCTGAGTTCAAGGTCAGCCTGGTCTACAGAGTTCCAGGACAGCTAGGGCTACACAGAGACACACTGTCTTGAGCGCCCCCACCCCACCCCACCCCCAAAAAAACTTAAAAAGAGAAAACTGGTAACTGGTATAGAAACTGTATCAATGTGGAATAATTTCTACTTTTAAGACATTTCTAAGTAGATCTGGTGGCTCAGGTCTATAATCCCAGATTCTTGAGAGCTGAGACAGGGGAATCAGAAACCAAGGCCTACTTTGGCTACAGAGTGATTCAAGGCCAGCCCTCATAAATTAGTAAGATCCTATCTCATAATAAAAAATAAGAGAAGAGGAATGGAGTTATAACTCAGTAGTAGAGCATATGCCCAGCATATGCAAGAGCCTGGCTCAATCCTCAATACTGGAATAAAAAGATATTATTAGAGAAAAGATGGCCACTTAATACAGATACAAAAAGTTCATTGTGTGAGGGACATATGCTATATTAAAAGTTGGACACACCTAAAGCTGGGCATGGAGACATAAACCTGTAATCTCAGCACTTAGGAGGCTCAGGCAGGAGGAGGATCCTAAATTAAAGGCTAGTCCAGAGTACTTAGCAAGACCTTGTCAAACAACAGAAACAACAAAATTCCTGTATTCACCTAATAAGACAGTTTTGGTTTTTTGTTTCTCTTTGTTGAGGATAGAACTCAGGGCCTTTAAGATATTAGTCAAGAGCTCTATGCTCAGTTACATCTCCAGGCCAAAATAGTCTCAAAATATATAAAATTGCTAGGCATGGTGGCATAGGCTTTAAGCCTAGCATTCAGGAAGCAAGTAGAGCTCTGTGAGTTTGAGGCCAGCCTGGTCTACAAAGTGAATTCCAGGATAGCCACGGCTACATAGAGAGACCTTATTTAATATGCATTTAACATATATTAAAGCTGTCAAAACTAAAAGAAAATATAAACAAATCTATGATGATATTGTTATAATATTTAAAGATAACAACATGTCTCAGTAATTGACAAAATAAGCAGTCAGAATATCAATAAGGATACTGAAGGTCTGAACAATAGCATTAACAAAATTGATCCCTTGATAGAAAACTGTACCTCACAACTATAGCATACCTTCTTTTTCAAGTGCATAAAACATTAAAAATAAATTCTCTTAAGTCAAGCATGGTAGCTCACATCTGTAATCCTAGGACTCATGAGACTGAGGCAAGAGGATTACTGTGAGTTTAAGGCCAGCCTGGGCAGTAAATGTAAAACTCTGTCCCCTGAAAAACAAACCATAAAATAAACTAATTAATTGACTCTATACTTAAGCCTTAAAGCAAATCTCAACCAATTTCAAAGTAGTGAAATCTTATGGAATATATCCCCCACCATTATATAATTAAACTAGAGTCAATAACTAAATTATTCTATATATTTTGAAATTAAGACACATGTTGAAAATTGAAATTAGAAAACATTTTAAATGTATTGCAACAATCCTCAGCCAGTTTGTCTGCCAGTGGGACCAAACCCACACCCTTTGAAAGCATGCAAAAAAAACAAAAAACAAAACAAAACTCACTTTTAAGCCAACTTTTCTTGACAACAAATAACTTCTGCAGATATACAAAAGGAGATGCAGAAGGGAAAAAACAAAGAGGAGACTGGATGCGGCTTTAAAGCAGCAGTTCCCAACCTGTGTATTGCACCCCCTCTGGGAGTCACGTATCAGATCTCCTGCCTATCCGATATTTACATTACAATTCATAACAGTAGCAAAATTACAGTTATGAAGTAGCAAGGAAAATAATGTTATGGTTGGGGGTCCCCACAACATGAGGAGCTGTATTAAAGGGCCACAGCATTAGGAAGGTTGAGACCCACTACAAAGCAGATAAGCAGAAGAGTGAAACAAACAGAGGCAGAAGAATGGTCTGAAACCAGGGACGAAACAGGAGGCATGTTCCAAAGGCTGGCTGCACGGCTGGGCACGGGTCATGCCTGTAATCCCACAGTTTGGGAAGCTGAGGCAGGAGGACTGCCACAAACTCCAGACCAGCCTGGGCAACAGAGACTTTGCCTCCAAGAGAGATTCACCTCGAAGCTGCTTTCTATTACTCCTGTCTGCACTTTTAACACTAATCTTGCCCTTAAGATAGTCCTGTTATACCTAACCCACTTTTCAGTAAAATCTTTGGAAGGCAAAGAAGAAAGAAACTATTTTAAAAGTAATAAAATTCATATGCTTGTAATTTTGGCACTCAGGAAGCCAAGACAAAAGGATTAGAAGTTCCAGGGTAGCAAGCTAAGAAGCCGGAGCCAGTCTCAAAGGCAAAAATAAATGAATAAAATAAAAGTGAAGGGGTGTAATTAAGTAATACTGAGGAAAGCAGAGAGCTATTTCAATAAAACAGAAGAAGCAAAAAGCTTCCACCCCTCCCCCATTAACCAAAAGTCAAAAAATTAAAGAGAAAGGCCTTATGAAACAAAACAAAAACAAACAAACAAAAAGCCTGGGGAAAATGAGAGGGAAGGTGGCCAGAGAGAATGGGAGTGGGGTAAATCCTTCAAACAGGATTTTTTTTCTCTGGTTTTATAGCATTCAGAGAAAATCATTCTGATCAGAAAATGAACTGCAAAGCTAAGAGGCCTCTAATGAAGCAGGGGATCTGGCCATGTCAAAAAAGAACCTTCTAAGCAGAGAAAATAATAATTGAAAATACCTGGAAGTAGAAATGGGGGCTTGGTGTGATCAGGGTGCCTGCAGCACAGGTGAGAGGAGATAGCTGGAAGGGCTGAGGTGAGGGTCAAGAGGAGCAATGATGACTGTGGACTTAGTTATTTAGAATTTTTAACCCAAAAGTATATAAACAAAGAGCAGTGGTCTCTCATGCACCTCTGGCTTTTATCTTTATCAGTTTTCAGTCTAATTTCAGCTGTATACTTCTCTTCTCAATCTTCCCCTTCCTCCTTTTTAGCCTCCTCCTTACCGATAGTTTTTCTCACCTTTGAGATGAGGCCTCACTGCATAGCCCAGACTTGAACTTGAGATTCTCCTCCTCCCAAGTGCTAGGACTAACCAAGATCATTTTGAAGCAAATCTTGAAATAATATTTCACTTTAAAATATTTTATTTAGAAATAGCTATAATATAAATATTATCAATATTAACTAATATAACTCTAAAATAGTACAACTCCTTAATATATTATGCATTTAATTCATATTTCAGTTTTGATGTTTGAGTGTTTCCAGTGAATTTAATTTTGGTTGGGTTACAAACACTATCTACATAACCCGTATGCAACTTACATCATTTCCTTATGATCAGTTAGGTTTTCTGCATTCTTTCTGAATCATGAGTATTTCTAGGAATTTGCCTGTCTCTTCTGAATCTTCAAATTTTGGAACAAAATGGTCATAAAGAACCTGTTTGAAGGAGCCAGGCAGTGGTGGCGCACGCCTTTAATCCCAGCATTTGGGAAGCAGAGGCAGGGGGATCTCTGTGAGTTCGAGACCAGCCTGGTCTACAAAAGCTTAGTTCTAGGGCAGGCTCCAAAGCTGCAGAGCCTGTCTCGAAATATAAAAATAAATAAAAAATTAAAAAACACACATGATTATGTTCCAGCCTCCAGTTTGATTAGAACTGTAACCATCTTGAGGAAAATGTGTTTGGCTTACTTCTCATTGCAACACCTGGAAGTGATGGGCCCACTGTAGCTAACTCATATTTAAATGAATACATTGATGTGGAGTAAAACTAATGAAATCAATGAAAGTACATTTGAAGAAAGCCAAATATTCCATAACTTAGGTATTGCCAAAGTGTGGCTGGTGAGATGGCTTAGCAGCTAACAAACCTGAAAACCTGAGTTTGGTCCCTGGAATTCACAAACTACTGAGGGAGATCTTCAAGTTGTCATTTAACCTCCACAAGCACAAGCATGCTGTGGTACACACACACACACACACACACATATACACATGGCGGGGGCGGGGAGTATTGTAAATTTTATGCAATTTACTGTGTATCTGTTTCTGACTTGTGCCTCATCTCCACGATTTCCACCATGAAGAGATCAATAGGGAGACCTGGTCTTCTAATAGCCAGGACAGAATCCACCACAGCCTAAAAGAGAAGCATACAAGGGGAATATTATCCGGACTAAAAGAAACTTCTGGTCCAAGTGATCTATCACCAGACTAACAAGGGAAAGGGCTTCAAGCTTCAAAATCAAGGCATGGTCACCAAGTGCCACACTTGGCACACTTGTGCCTGTTTCACATGGCAATGCCTAGTGAATTTGGTTATTGTGAATTCCTTGTTCCTGATTTTGAGTTTGAGGAGAAACATCAAAGCTGAGGAACAATAATATAATCAAATAATAACCACCGGATCCAAAGTCTTCCAGAACTGCCTAGGCAGTTTTGTCTTTACATTGCATATAGTTTGCCTTTAGAAGTAAATCAAGCCGGGCAGTGGTGGCGCAGGCCTTTAATCCCAGCACTCGGGAGGCAGAGGCAGGCAGATCTCTGTGAGTTCGAGACCAGCCTGGTCTACAAGAGCTAGTTCCAGGACAGGTTCCAAAGCTACAGAGAAACCCTGTCTCGAAAAGCCAAAAAAAAAAGAAAGAAAGAAAGAAAGAAGTAAATCAAATAAACATGAGAATATTATATATCAGGTCAATCTTGCCTCATTAAAGCAGAAATCCTAACTACAAGCAACTGCCCAAACAGCCTGCTCATGTGTCACTTGATATAATCAAATATGGACCTTTAGGTTTAGCTGAAGATACTGTACAAGAGCTTCCACAAGAGATAAGTCACAGGAAGTAAACCTCTCCCAGCTTTCAAGTCATGTAAGCACTAGCGTGACACCTTGGGGAAATTAAAAATACTGTTGTGATCAATTGAATTTTAAAGGTCTGCCTTCTTTGATATTTCTGAAAAGTCATGTGCAATAATTGGTTGTCTTGTAGAAAGAAGAAGAGTACCACATGTCTGGCTATCCTTGCTAGACAGCCGTTGGATCATATACCTCTGTTAACACGTCAGCCAGTTCAGCATAAACTTTCGTTCGAAGGGATGTTCTAGCCACATCTAAGAGGATTTCCCTCTTCATCTCCTTTTCGACTTTGATTTCATCCAGAACTGCAAGTGCTTTCGTCTTTGCAGCATCAAATCCTTCAGCTATGATTCTAGGGTGCAGGCCCTGGTGTAGCAACATAAATACACAAATTAAACAATAAAGATGCAAAACAAAATTTAGCTATGCTCTCTTAGTAACAAGCACGTTAAAATGTGACCCACAGTGATGTCACTAATGTGAGTACGTATTATTCATAAATTATTTCTCGGGCTTCATATCTGAAAAAATCTTTTAAAATGTATACAAGTGTTTGCATGTATGTATATGCACCATGTGCATGCTTCTACACACAGAGGTCAGAAGATGGAGTTGGACCCCCGAAACTAGAGTCACAGACGATTCTGAGTTACCATGAAGGTTCTGGGAACCAAACCCAGGTCCTCAGCACCACTGAGTCATCACTTAAGTCCCTCAAACGATCTTGAGCCTACAGAGCAACTGCCAGCACACAAAAAAAAAAAAACTATAAATGAATTGACTCATTTAGAGGGAGGATCTTGATGCATGCATAGTTCAGTCTGGCTTCAAATTCACAATCTTTTTTTAATTGATTTTATTGAGCTATACATTTTTCTTTGCTCCCCTTCTTTCCTCTCCCCTCCCCTTCAACCCTGTCCCATGGTCCCCATGCTCCAAATTTACTCACGACATCTTGTCTTTTTCTACTTTCCATGTAGATTAGATCCATGTATGACTCTCTTAGGGGCCTCATTGTTGTCTAGGTTCTCTGGGATTGTGAATTGTAGGTTGATTTTCTTTGTTTTATGTCTAAAAGTCACTTATGAGTGAGTACGTATGATATTTGTCTTTCTGGGTCTGGGTCACTCAATATGATATTTTCTAGATCCATCCATCTGCCTACAAATTTTAAGATGTCATTATTTTTTCTGCTGTGTAGGACTCCATTGTGTAAATTTACCACATTTTCTTTATCCATTCTTCGGTCAAGGGGCATTTAGGTGGACTCCAAGTTCTGAGTATGACAAACAATGCTGCCATGAACATAGTTGAACACATGTCCTTGTGGCACGATTGACCATCCTTTGGGTATACACCCAAAAGTGGTATTACTGGGTCTTGAGGAAGGTTGTTTCCTAATTTTCTGAGAAATCACCAAACTGATATCCAAAGGGGCTGTACAAGTTTACACTTTCACCAGCAATGCAGAAGTGTTCCCTTTACCCCAAAACCTCTCCAGAATAAGTTGTCATCAGTGTTTTTCATCTTGGCCATTCTTTTTTTTTGTTTTGTTTTGTTTTGTTTTTTGTTTTTCGAGACAGGGTTTCTCTGTGGCTTTGGAGCCTGTCCTGGAACTAGCTGTTGTAGACCAGCCTCATAAAAAGAGTTTTGCAATGTTCCTTCTTTTTCTATTGTGTGAAACAATTTGAGGAGTATTGGTATTAGTTCTTTTTTGAAAATCTTGTAGAATTCTGAGGTGAAACTATCTGGTCCTGGGCTCTTTTTGGTTGGGAGACTTTTGATGACTCTTTCTATTTCTTTAGCAGTTATAGTTCTATTTGCTTATCTGGTCTTAATTTAACTTTGGTAAGTGATATTTATCCATAAAGTTGTCCATTTCCTTTACGTTTTTCAATTTTGTGGAGTACAGAATTTTGAAATATGACCTGAAGATTCTCTGGAATTCCTCCATGTCTGTTGTTATGTCCCCCTTTTCATTTCTGATTTTGTTAATTTGGATATTCCCTCTCTGCCCTTTGGTTAGTTTGGATAAAGGTTTGTCTATTTTGTTGATTGTTGTAAGGAGGCTGCTTGTTTGTTTCCCAGCCACCCGGCAGCTCAGACCCAAAATAATCACATAGAAACTATATTATTTAAATCACTGCTTGGCCATTAGCTCTAGCTTCTTATTGGCTAATTCTTACATCTTAATTTAACCCATCTCCATTAATCTGTGTATCACCACATGGCAGTGGCTTACTGGGTAATGTAGTAAGAGGGCCTGCTTTCTGTCCTGCCCAGTTCCCGCAGCCATTTAGCCCCAAAGAAAATCACACAGAGGTCTTCAGAAGATTCTAAACTGATTGGCCCATTAGCTCAGGCTTCGTATTAGTTTTTATAACTTATATTAACCCACTATTCTTATCTATGTCAGCCACATGGCTCAGTACCTTTTTCAGCAGGGCAGGTCACATCCTGTTTTTTCGGTGGTCTGGGCAGGACTGGGGAGGAATGGGCTTCCTCCTTCCAAGAATTCTCCTGTTCTCATTGCCCCACCTTTACTTCCTGTCTGATTATCCCACCTATACTTCCTGCCTTGCCAATCAGTGTTTATTTAAAACATGATTGACAGAATACAGACAATTCTCCTGCACCACTTCCCCCTCTTTTTTTTTAAACAAAGGAAAATATCCATAGTCCATTTTTTGGGAATGTGGGCATAGTATTCCAGGCTACTTCCGGTTGGTTGGGGGGTGCTGATAATCTTATGGGGACCTAAAGAAAATTTAGAGTTATGATCAAGTCCTGACTGGAGTATCCTGTGAGGCTTGATCATCTCAGGCAACATCTTGAATCTGTTCTGGATGTAGAACTCAGACATCCAGGCCATCTGTTCCTACCGGAGATTTCTCAGGTGGTCTTCCTTGATCAAACCTGATTTTTCTTAACTCAGAATGAATCCACAGTCTCTCATTTCCTGGGGAAACAAAAGCAAAATCTCTTCTCCAAAGTAACACACCTTTTGACTTCAATTTTGAAGTCAAGGTATTTTCAAAATACCTATCTTGGATTAATTCAGCAGCATCTATAAGCAAATATCTTTTAGCAGCTGTTGCTCCCTCCTCAGCATTCAAACAATTCAAAGAGAGCACAATAACATACAGTATCAAGATTCTCTGTGTATTTTTCATCTTCACGTGGCTTTATTTTAACCTCTATTTCTTTTATTTTTACTTTTAATTTTTGGCTTTTTGAGACAGGTTCTCTGTGTATCTTTGTCCTGGAACTCCCTCTGTAGACCAGGCTATCCTTGAACTCACAGAGATCTGCCTGTCTTTGCCTCCCAAGTGCTGGGATTAAAGGTATGTGCCACCACACCATGATCTCATAGAGGTCTGTCTACCTCTGCCTCCCAAGTGTTGGGATTAAAGGTATGTACCACCACACCCAACTACTCTCTTTCTTTTTTATTTTAAGGACTTTAACCTTTTTTTTCAAGCCTGCATATATTTTTAACACACTGTAAACCATTTAGAGGTTTTCTTTATCTTTGAATCTCTCTTTACTGTATATCTCTCTTTTTCTGACCACAAGTCTTTAATTTACCAAGCAATACAGGTATGGTTAAAGCTGTGGCCTTGACAGCTGGATCCAGCCCATTCCTTAGCTTTCTGAGATCTCAGCCTCCTGGCAGATGTACTGGCCAGAACCATGTTTATTGCCACAACTCTATGGCATTTCAAGGTCCTTACCAGCAAGCAAGCTGCAACAGCGTGTCCACAAACAACACTCAAATGTTCCTCTTACTACAGGGTAAAGTTCCATCATCTGTCTCTAGCCCCGGCTTCTCCTTGACTCCACCCTTCTTTCTCCTAGCATTGAGTTTAGTCCCCCCCCCCACCTACCTCTATTCCCTGTGCAGGCCAAGACAGTTTCTTTATTAACCAATGGTATTCACAGCATACAGAGGGGAATCCCACATCACTTGATTTTCTTGAAGAACCAACTCTTTGTTTCATTGATGCTTTGTATTGTTTTCTTTGTTTCTATTTTGTTGATTTCAGCTCTCAATTTAATTATTTCCTGCCATCTAGTTCTCCTGGGTGAGTTTGCTTCTTTTTGTTCTGGATTTTTCAATTGTTCTGTTAATTCTCTAGTGTGGGATTTTTCCAGCTTCTTTATGTAGGCATTTAGTGTTATGAACTTTCCTCTTAACGCTACTTTCATTGTGTCTCATAAGTTTGGGTATGTTGTGTGGTCATTTTCATTGAATTTTAGGAAGTCTTTAATTTCCCCCTTTATTTCTTCCTTGATCCATTGATGCATCAGGTGAGCATTATTTAATTTCCATGTGTTTATGGGCTTTCTGGAATTAGGGTTGCTGTTGAATTCTAATTTTAAGTCATGGTGATATGATAAGATACATGGGGTTATTCCAATTTTTTTTATATTTTGTTACCTAGTATGTGGTCAATTTTTGAGATGATTCCATGAGGTGCTGAGAAGAAGGTATATTCTTTTTATGTTTGGATGAGATGTTCTATAGTTATCTGTTAAGTTCATTTGATTCATAACATCTGTTTAGCTCCCTTATTTCTCTGTTAATTTTCTTTCTGAGAGACCTGTCCTGTAGTGAGAGTGGAGTGCTGAAGTCTCCTACTATTAGTACTATTAGTGTATGGAGTGTGATGTGTGATTTAAGCTTAGGAGTGTTTCTTTTACATATGAGGGTACCCTTGTATTTAAGGCATAGATGTTCAGTATTGAGATTTCCTTTTGATGGATTTTTTCTGTGACTAGTATCAAATGTCCTTCTTTGTCTCTTTTGATTGATTTTAGTTTGAAGTCTATTTTGTTAGATATTAGGATAGCTACACCAGCTTGTTTCTTAGGCCCATTTGATTGGAAAAAATTTTTCCCAACCCTTTACTCTGAGGTGATGTCTGTCTTTGAGGTTAAGGTGTGTTTCTTGTATGCAGAGGAAGGATGAATCCTGTTTTTGTATCCAATCTGTTAGCCTGTGTCCAAATTCACAGTCTTCGTGACTCAGCTTTCCCAGTGCTGAGATAAAATGTATGTGGCACATTGCTTAGCACAACAATCAAAGTATTTTTTCAAAAGCTGCAACTACATCTAGGCACAAAATATTCCTTTCAATGCAGAGGGAAGAGGCTGCACAAGTGGACTTTGAAAAAAGTGCATCACAGTAACGGGTCAGATAGCCAGCTCATGCCTCCAATAGAATACATTCAGAACACCACAGAACTTCTGTTGTAGTATTGCCAGTAATTAATAACCTGAGTCTAATCATGAGGAAATGGGCAATGTCAAGTGAGTCACTTTCTACAAAATAACTGGCCTATGCAACTTAAAAGTAGGAATGTCAGTCAGGTGTGATGGCACAGCCATTAGTCACAGAACTTGGGAGGCAAAGGCAGGTGGATCTCTGTGAGTTCAAGGTCAGTCTGGTCTACACAGTGAGTTCCTGGTCAGCCAGGGCTATGCAGAGAGACCCTGTCTCAAAAAAAGTAGCAATATCAGGTTTGGAGAGATGTCTCAGGAGTTAAGAGCACTTGTTGCTCTTACAGACAACCTGGATTCAATTTACAGAGCCCACCTGGATTCAATTTACAGAGCCCACGTGGTGGCCTATAATCATCCACAATTCCAGTCCCAAGGGTTACAATGTACTCTTCTGAATTCAAAGGACACCAGGCATACATGTAACTGACATACATACATGTAGGCAAAACATGCACATACATAAAATAAAAATAAATCTAAGATAATTTCAAGTATCAATTCCAGGCCAGCAAGATGGCTCAGAAGGTAAAGGTACTTGCCACCAAGAGGGACAACCTGAGTTTGCTCAGGACCCACATAGGGAAGGAAAGAACTGACTCTCACAGGTTGACCTCTGACCTCCACATATAACTAATAAGAGTAATTTTTTAAAGTAGCAATGCCGTGAACTATAAACGACACTTCAGGAACTAAAGGGATATGACAACTAAACACAATGAATTACCATAGAGCTTCCTTCCTCTGGCAAAGACACTTTTACTACAAGTGGTGAAATTTGAAAGAAATCTGCAGACTGGATAACAGTATTCTCTGTAGCTGTTGATGCTAAGATTAATTTCCTGTTTTATATACATCTACTGTGACTATAAATGAGAATTTAGTGATTCTAAAAATTATGCTAAGTGTTGGGAGTACATGGCTGAAACCCCAGCGCTTGGAAGACTGGAGCAAGAAGGTGGTGAGTTAGGAGTCAGTCCCATCTACACAACAATTTTGAGAGCAGACTGAGCTACATAGTGAAACCTGTCTCAAAACAAAAACAAACAAACAAAACAGTAACAACAAAACAGAAGAAAAAGTCACACTGAAAGTAGGACACATTGCAACTTACTCTCACTCATTCAGAGAACATTTAGACCTAGTATTAGTTATATGTCTCACAGAAAACATAGCAGAGGAACAATAAAATAATTATTTTCAGAAACCTGGATAAACACTGTATGGTGATTCTTTGCAATATTCTTGCAACTTTTCTGTCGGCCTAGAACTCTGATCAAAATCAATTTTTCCAAGGCAGTGTCTCATCCTGAGCCCAGGCTTCCCTCAAACTTGCAATCTCCCTGCCCCAGCCTCTTGGTCCTAGAGTTACAGGACCACCATGCCTGGCTCACAAAACTAAAAGGTCTTCAAATACTGTTGAGACCGAGGATATAGTGTAGGGGTAGAGCAATTGCCTAGGATGAGAAAAGTCTTAGGTCTTTGAAATAGTCATCAACAGAAAAATCAGCATTATTTATTCTCTTTTCGGAGTATTTCTGTGTATTTTCCATCTTTTATGTATGGAGTGTGGATGCTGATGAATGTACATGCCACAGCGTGAGCGTGAAGGTCAGAGGGCAACTCTGGAACCTTTAGGTATTGGTCCTTGCCTTCCACCTTGCTTGAGGTAGGGTCTCTTTTATTGCCATACTTTCCAGGCTTGCTGGCCTACCAGCTTGAGGACATTCTCTTGTCTCTGCCCTATCTCCTGTAGGAATACTGGGGTTACAGACAGGTGCTGCCACGTGCAGCTTGACAAGGTCTGAGGATTCAAACTCAGGTCCTCACACTGGAACAGCAAGCACTTTACCCACTAAGCCTCCATCTCTCCACCTCCAGTATTGTTTACTTTGCAAAATAATACACAAACCCTGTGAAAGCATGAACCACATGAAAGACATGCAGCCCAGTTCATCCACTTCATTTCTTTGTGTTACTCCTATAATACAGACACTGAGCATTTGTGCTGGGCATAATTCTAAGGGCTCTATGTGAATTATCTAATTTGAGCCTCTCAACAATGGTATAAGGTGGGCACTATTACCGTTCCACACAGATAATAAAATTTGACTTACATCAACAAGCTACTTCAGAAAGGGAGCCAAGGAGCAGAGAGGAGTTGGCAACCCTCAGTAGGCCTGCTTTTGGGACCGGGATCCTCGCCCAACCAGCTTCCGCGGATTCATCTGGACCCTGTCCCGGCTGCACCTGAGCTCGGCCCACCCGGGCTGAGGCCTTGGGGGAAGGACAAGTCCCCTGCTAGGGGGCCTCCTTTGTCCCACGGAGCCGAGCAGAGAGGAGCTGGC
>PVIU01021110.1:0-32351 GCA_004026605.1 Ondatra zibethicus | reverse complement strand
CCTTCCCCTCCCCTCCCCTAGTTTCCCTTCCTTTCCCTTCCCTTTCTTTCCCTTCCACCCTTCCCTTCACTTCTCTCCTTCTCTTCTCTTCTCTTCTCTTCTCTTCTCTTCTCTTCTCTTCTCTTCTCTTCTCTTCTCCCCTTCCCTTCCATTCTTCTCTTCTCCCCTTCCCTTCCGTTCTTCTCTTCTCCCTTTCCCTTCCATTTTTCTCTTTTTCTCTTCATTTCCTTTCTTCTCCTTCCCACCTTTCTCATCCTTCTCTTTCCCCTTTCTTGCCTCCTACTCCCCTGTCCTCTCTTTTCTGGCCTTCCCTTCTATCTCTTCCCTTTCCTCCTCTGTCCCTCTCCTTTCCTCCTGTTCCTTTCCCTTCCTCTCTTTCTCTCTTCTTTTTTCCCTTCTGTAGGAAAGAAGAAATTCTCATTCAAGAATACACTATGGTTTCTTTCTGTGAATGTAAATTCAGGTTGTTTGGGCATTCTATTCATGTATATAATAGAATAATATATTTTAATCATAATAACTTAAAAATGTTATGATCTGAAGTGTAGAACAGAAGAAAGCCTAAACTGTGGATGATCAGACTTCATTATGAAGAAGTTGTAAGGCACAAAATAGCAGGTCCCTTCCTTGTTAAGGGGAAACAATACTGAAGGAATCTAATAATTTTGGCACCTGTAAGATTTATGGCATTTTACATTTTAAAAAGAAATGCAAATGCACTATGTGATCTCAGTGATGTGGGTAGGGGGTGGTGTCAGAGTGGTTAGTATAGCTTGAATCTGATTGGTCTTAATAATAATAAAATCCCAGAGTCAGACATTAGGGGGTGAAAGCTGAACAATAGAGAAGGAGAGCATCCAGCCACTAAAGTTCTTACTTCTACAAAACCCTCAGACTGAATCCTGAACTCCTGTCTCCTCCCACCTTATACTCCTCTCTCCAGCCACATCAAATCCCATCTCTGCCTCCCTCGTGCTGGAATTAAAGGTGTGAGCCACCACTGCTTGGTTCTATTTATCTTTTAGACTGATTCAATCTTCGGTAACCCAGGGTGGCCTTGAACTCACAGAGATCCATCTGCCTCTGTCTCCCACATGCTGGGATTAAAGGTGTATGCTGCCAATGTCTGGACTCTATGGCTAACTAGTGTGGCTAGCTTCGTACTCTGATCTTCAGGCAAGCTTTATTTGTTAAAGCACAAACAAAATAATCACTACAGGTCAGTGTGTACATGTTTCTGAAACCATCAAAAACAAATTTAATTAATAAGATGATAAAAACATGAGTGAGGTTGTGCAATATTTTTATGCACATCTAATGTTAAGTAATCCATTTGATGCTGTGGCAACAGTCTATTCTTACTTTAAAAACAGTGAATATGACCGAATGTATGTCTAATGAAAATCCACAATGGCCAGCATTCTGTTTGGGAACTCTCAGTTAGCTTTTGAATATGCTGTTTCAGGATAACAGTCTTCAACTTGAAGTCTAGGCTACATCTAATGAACAAGGGCTTGAGCCAATCATGTGTGGGCAGGTGTTGGGTAAGTGAATGTACCCTTCCTTTTGTTTTCACATCTTAAATTGCATTTCACGCTTGCCGGAACTCTGAGCTGTTTATGTTTTTGATTTAGCACAAATCACCAAGTCCCTGACCTTCAGTCCACAAAGGCTACCACAGCTCAGTACTTAACAGCTGAGATACGTTTTCTGCTTCATGAATATAAATATTTGGGGAAACAATGTTTCTTAATGATACTAATTAGCGTTGTGGTTAATTAGAGTGAGTCTCGTGTGCTTTAAGTCAGTGTAACTAGGTGGGAATGACTTGGTCTTGGAGTTGGGAGGAGCTGAGTTGACAATGAAGGGTGGGTGCCTGTCACAGATAACAAGCAGGAGGTTAAGGGAAGGATGTTATCAGCAAAGTGTGTGGCAAAGGCCTTGTGCCAGAGAAAGTAAAGACTGCTTAAAGAGGTGCATGTGTAAAAGAGGGTGGACTCGGTGATAAAGCCTTTGCCTAGCACACGCAAGGCTCTGGGTGTGAGCCCCAGGGCTCCAGAAAACAGACAAACAATACAAGAAAGTCATAGAGAAAAAACTTACAAACCAATATGGATCAGACCGTGTTATCCTTTCTACTAAGAAATCACTGCAATCCCAGTGCAGCTAGAGCCCTGGGACGAGGGATAGATGTGCCTAGAAGGGGACAATCATAGAGGACTCATGAGAAGATGCTCTAGACTTGAGCCTGTATCCAGCATAAGGGAGAGAAGCCAGGGAGGATGAAATTCACATACAATAGAGATGCTCAACTTTTTCAAAATGTCACAGGCAGGTTGGGGTAGGTAGAGACAAAAATGGGGGATCAGGTGTGGGGTGGGGTGGGTAGAGGGAGAGAGTGTGGGGAGAGACAGAATTGAGAAGCCTTTTGTGGGGGGGGGAGGTGGAAACCTAATGCAGTAGAAACTTTCCTGGAATTTATGAAGGTGATTCTGATGAGGACTCCTAGTAATGGGGGATAGAACCTCAAATGGCCATCTCTTATCACCAGGTGACGCTTCTTTGGTGGGATAGATTGCATTCAGTTGAATTGTTGGCCAAGGGTGTTCCATAAAAATACTCAAGCAACCCGGGCCATCACTAAGACAAAAGCCCCGTTCCTGAGAGCAGCCTTCACACAACTCATCGAACTAGAAGAAGTCAAGGGGATGCCTACATGGAGCCTCCCCTACACTCTAGACTATTCAGTCAGGGAAATTACGCTATGGGCTACCAAAAGAGAATCATGGAAACCAGCCCAGCCACAACAGTCTTTGACCTACAATCTGTCCTGCCTGCAAGATGTGGGAGTGGCCAACCAATGTCTGGTTTGACTGAAGGCCCACTCCACAAGAAGGAACACATACCTGACATTGCTTGGGTAACTAAGAACCAGAGACTAGACAGCCCAGAGACCTAGAGTAAAACCCCAAAATTATACACACACACACACACACACACACACACACACACACACACACACACACACAATCTTTAAATTGACCCCTAACAATATTTTGCTATACTCATAGATTGGTATCTTATTCAGTCATCATCAGATGGGAACAGATGAAGAGATCCACAGCCAGACATTACAGTACAGGGCCTACATTGGTCTGCACCAGGTCCCCTGAGTATATATTACAGCTATTAGCTTAATATTTCTATGGTACTTTTGACTGTGAGTATGGTTGAATCTCGAGTCTTATGCCTGCTTTTGGGACTCTTTTCTTCCTGTTGAGCTGCTGTGTCCAACTTCAATATGATGTTTTTTTTTTTTTGCTTCATCTTATTACATTTCATTTTGTCGTTATTTGGTTGCTGTTACTGGTATTTTATAATGAGAGACAGAAGAGTAGATCCAGAGGTAAAGGTAGGTGGGGAGGGATGGAGAGACGGGAAACTATAATCAGGATATATTATATGAGAAAAAAAATCTATTTTCAACAAAAGAAAAAAACTTCACATATTTCTCTTTCCCAACGCCTCTAAATAGAATTATTATTTTTTTTAAAAAAAGGCTTACTTTTTGAGGCTTACTTCATTTTTTATCAATCCTATGTTTTGCTTAATTAGTTCACACTGTCAAAAATGTTTATAAACTGAAATAGGCTTTAAGATATGCATTTGAAAGAGGATGTAACCCAAAGAATTACATAACCAACAACTGTGGGGAATCTGCTTCCCAGATGTGTACAGCTGTCTCTGTTGACACATTTGCTTTCTTCCTTCCAGGCTAGGTGATGTTTAATTAACTTTATTGAGCGCTTACCAACTATTTTTTCTAGAAATAATCATTTGGTGCCTTGTTAAGTCTCATCCTAACTTCTAAAATCTCTGTATTTGGTCTTTTGATTTATTACAAGATACTGTTACTTGACTAGTGCTTTTCAATAAACAGTTTTAAGGTAATAGACTCATTTAATAGAAGTTATTTTTTGCTTTTTCTTTAGAAATATAAAAATGATTTGTTTTGGTTTTGCATTCTGAAATTCACAGAAAAAGAAAACTAACTTCTCTGGAAAGAAAACAAGAATTTTGCCTAAAGGAATTATAGAAATAGTTAAAGAAAAATACTATTTGAGATTACTTAAAGTGTTATTCCATAAAACACCCTTCATCTGATTAAAGTTTTCAAATTTTCTTCTATCTTGTGTTTAAACAGATTTTTCTCACCCGAAGCTCATTACTAGCTGTTTTCTATGCACTTACAGTGATGTATTGATTTCTTTAAAAGAATAATTTCATGCTATCCAGGTGTACCTAATGATAAGAAAAGGTTAATGCAAGAAGCCGATGGTTATTAGTAAAACATTTCATCAGATTAAAGTTCTCAAATTTCAGTGAGGGAGAATTGAATCAAAGCACGGAAAGGGCAGCAGAAATTGAACAATGGTTCAATTTTATAATGGATGTTATTTATCATTTTTATTAAACTTTGTATTAGCCATGTGCCTTGCATCGACTAGGACACTCCTCACCACTCTCTATGAATAAGACAGATGATGGGCCTTACTTTCACTTTTGGATTAAGAAAATGAATACAAAATCACTAAAATGGCCTGCCCGGAGCAATACAGAAAGTCAAAGAGGTCAGAGCAGAAATTCTGATGATTAAATTACTCTAAAATTTCAGAGTCCTGAACCAAGCCATCATTTTGGTGAAGACAGTTACTTTGTTTTTATTTATAAGTCAATTAATCATTAAATTTTTTTATAGCCACTGTGTGATCATCAGTGAATTTTATGATGTGGGATGCAGGCCCTGAATCTTCAGCCACAGAAACTCTCATTACTACATCCTGGGTGACAATGATGCTGTAATAAACCACAGGAACACTCAATTTCATATAGTGTGTGATTAACTGAAAACCTGCATTGCAGCTATAAAAGTAGCATTAAGGACAGAATGCTGGGCTTCCCATCTGCCCTTAAATAGTTGGAGGAGTGAGGCAGAGTGGAGAGGCTGCTTTGGGGTGATGATGTGTGGGTGGATTACAACTTGAGCAAAGCCGTATAGTAGAAACATGGCTTCGTAAATAGTTCATTCTGTAGAACAGGGCTGATCGCTTCTCTGTCTTTGGTTAAGATCAAGTGCAGAGGATTTAACAAATACAGCAGAACAGGAAAATACTGGGTGAACTTTCCTATGACAGTGTGAACAAACTTCTTATCATCCCAGTCAGAGTATTGATAACCAACCAAAGAAATGATTCCACCAGAGCTTATTTTACTGGGCCGGTGAGCTTGCTAAGGTTCCTTTTAGGCATATGGGCAAGAAGTTACTTACAGGAGGCTCAAAGGCAACTACATGATTAAAATGCCTACCCCAGCATGAGAGATGGCTCAGGAAAGCTATAGCTCTGGAGCTCCATGTCTGATTTCCAGGCCGTTCTGCAGTTGGGAGTGTCTTCTCTCCCAAATAAGGGTTATTACTTGTGTAAGTTTTGTGAAGGACCTGCAAATTTTGCAGCTTTCGAGAGCACTTTGAGACCTGTGACTTTTGTTTGCTTTTTAGGCCTTCTAGGTTTCATTCACTTCTTAAGAAACTCCCGCCCTGGAGGGAACGTTCCATTCGGTGGAAACATGGTTTATTTCCATGTCCAGACACATTTTCATCTCAGGAGAAAGGATTAGATTTGGAGAGAGCAGCCACCAAAAGCAATTTGGAAGGGAATATTGTAGTCAAACTGGCATCTGGAATCTTCAAATCTCTAGCTTGAGAGATGGGGGTGGGTGAGGCATGTAGAAGTCTAAATTGGAAACTAATGTGACAATGTGGAGAGATGAGACAGTGTCATCAGTGACTAACTATAGTTAGGTGCCAAACCTAAAACATCTGAGATATGATGCCTTTGGGCTAATCCAGAAATACCTGGAGCAAACTTCCTTTTGTCTCTCATGCAGAAGTTGGTTACTGGAGGACGCTTTTATTTGTGAAGTGCTGATATGGAGGTAGTGATTATTAGTTCGTTAGACGCATGCCCTTGTTATTAGATAACAGGGCAAGGTCTCAGGCGAGAGGGCAGGGCTTGAGATATGTGTTGCCAATATTCTTAAACCAGCTTTCATTAGTATTCTCCTTCTTGTTCAAATTATAAATCAATTAAGACATATGTCAACATTGCTTGGCAAGCAGGAGAAAAAAACATGATACCTTTATTGCTGATACAGAAGACAGGAGAATGTGACAATGTTTTGGGTAAGCAAGCATCCTAACAGTGAATTTTAGGTTTAAAATCTCAAGACTTTCCTATCACGGATTCCCAACCCTCTAAACCTTACACCATGTCCAATCCTAGTGAAACAAAGGAACAGGGCTGCTTTGGGGAGCAAAAACCACTTGGATATTTGTTTTGCTTTCTCCCGAAGTCACTGACACAGTTAAGCTGATGTTCTTCTAGAAAGAAGTCCTGGGATTTCCCTTAATGCACCTCTTTCTGCATGGAAGTCGATACTGCATACAACACCATCTTTTTCTTTCCCTACCTTATCGTACTTACCAGTACCTCTGTAGAGAGGTGAATTTAGCTTCCGAATTGTGTCTTTTGCCCATTGTAAGCCCAACCTAATTCAAGTATGGTGCCGGAGGACACTAATGACTTGAGAAGTCATTTTGATTAATGTAGTAAATGAAATAGCCAGTTGACTGTGAACTCATGGCTTTCCATTGCTGAGGGTATGGAAAGAACACAAGTTCATCAGCAAGCTCACATGTACCAGAGAGGAAATAGATTGGCCAAAAAGGACCAAGTGGGGAAGAGTGGTGAGTTCCTACTAAGACTCTTTGGTTCTAAGATGAATGACTCTTCCCAAAGACGGCAGAACTTACTGTAACTTGAAAAAGCTTCCGTGGATGTCTTTTCTCAAATTTTGTTCAAGTTGGATGGGTGGCAGCTATCCAGGCTTTGTGGTTCAGGTTAAGCAACAAAGAGATGGTGAGCAGTGATGACTGAATTATCTTCTGATCCCAGAAGAGGTCAACAACACTTTTCTCAATTTTAACAAGTTTGCTATGAGAGTTGCAGACTACTCTTGCGTACAATGTAAACACAAACCAACTCAAGGAATTAAAGGAAAGGAGGGAAATGTTGAGGGTGTAGTTATGTCTTCAAGACCCTATGTAGTAAATGAAATAGCCAGCTGACTGTGAACTCATGGCTATTCAGGCTGGCCTGGGAAAAGGCTCCAAATACAGAAATAGAAATCAGGCAATAGTCTCTTTCTCTACTTACCTTTATGTGTCTGTGTGGTTATTACATTTCCATTCTCACAAGTTTGTTTGTTTATTTTTTAAATTCTTTTGACTCTTTTGTTCTTTGGGTGGGGGGCAACAACCCAGCTCCTAATTAAATCACACGGAGGCTTACGCTTTCTTATGAATGCCCGGCCTTTGCTTAGCTTATTTCTAGTCAGCTTTTCTTAAGTTATCCCATTTATCTTTTGCCTCTGGACTTTTATCTTTATTTCTGTATACATTTCTTTCCTTATTACTCTGTTGCTGGTTGTGTATCTGGGTGGCTGGCCTCTGGGGTCTTTCTCTCATTCTCTGTTTCTTACTCCTCAATCTCTTTCTTCCTGGATTTCTCCTCCTTATTTATTCTCTCTGCCTGCCACCCCACCTATCCTTTCTCCTGCCTTGCTATTGGCCATTCAGCATTTATTAGACCAATCAGTTGTTTTAGAAAGAAAAAGTAACACGGTTTCACAGAGCTAAATGCAACATAAAATAATGCAACACAACTTTGCATTATTAAACAAATGTTCCAAAGCATAACAGAGTGTAACACATCTTTAAATAATATTCTATAACACAGGTTCGACTTTCTCTACATAGTGCCTGAGGCTATGTATCTTTTCCAATCAAGAAAATGACTCAAAAATCAAATTATGCAGTTATAATTACAAGTACTTAATTTGAATCCCCAAAGTATAGCCTCTAAAGTTGCTATACAAATAGCTGGTTTTGAAGATTTTAAATTTTGTTCTCTTACACATAAATACTCAATTTTCATTTTATTCATAAATATTGGAAGTTTTTATTAGTGTGCAAAAGCAGAAAGAACTTTACTAAATGTTAAGATTGATAGTGACCTCTTGGCTGTGTAGACCTGAATTGGTCCAAGGGCATGTCAGTGTTTACTGGGACATTACCTCATACAACTCTCAGGGATATGGAAGATAGAATTGTAATTTGGGAAGTTTTTTTCACATCAGGACATTGAGATCAAATTATAGGTTTCATTTTCATTCCCCAGCCAAGAAACTGTAGCTTACAAAAATCATGTAATTTCTAATGAACAATGATAATGGCTTTGGCTTCTCATTTCCTTTGATGGGAAGTACAAGTAGGAGGGAGAAGAGGCCAGAATAATGGGGAGTTTGGAATGCATTACCCATTTGAACTAGAGCTTCTAACACCTCTCAGAAATTATTTGGATCAAACTGACAAAGCACAATGATACAAAATGTTTAACTGTGTGTCTACACATATTTAATTAAGTTTACCAATGCACAGTCTCTATAGTTAATACTCAATTAAATTTAACTTAAGTATCCATAGGCCAGTTATAAAAAATGTGTCTGTGTGTTTTTTCCCCACGGGTACTTAGGTGTGTTGGCTGCTTTTCTGGTTGCTATGACAAAATACCTGACCAAGCAGCTGAAGGAAGGAAGGGGTAATTTTGGTGCCTGGTTTGAGAGCATGCGTCCACCACAGCAGGGCAAGCACAGTAGCTGGAGTGTAGGGTGACTGGCCACTCTGGAGCCACAGTCAGGAGGCAGACTGAGTTGAACACTTAAATTATTATCATTCTCCTTTATTGCAGCCTAGGATCCTAGCCCATGGGATGGTACCGCCCACAGCATTAAACCTCTCTGGAAACACCTTCATAAGCACACTCAAAGATGTATCTCACCTGTGTGTGATTCTAAATCCTGTAAAGTTGACAATTCAGGCTAACTGTCAAGACAGGAATCTATCTAACAGGCATGTTACTATCTAAACCAGAAGCCTGTACAAGAATTGTGCTGGAGGCTTGATATTCAATGCCACTGATCTGATATTATAGGGATGATGGCAAAATATAGCAGAATTATAAATATGTTTAAAAGGATGGCTTAAATTTTTGCATTTCTATACGTTTATAAATAAATGTTAAGAAAGTCATGTGGGTGAATGAACCCTTAAAATATTTAGAAATAGAAAACAATGAAGAAAATGGCAACCTTCCATGTTTAAGCTATAGTTAGAACTGTTTGCACAGAGAAATTTGGAAGGCATAGAGATGGAGGTGTGGCTATGGGGTAAAGAACAATGATGACAACACAGTAGAAGACTGAACGAGTTCATCAAGAAGAACGGTTATGGGCCAAGGGACCGCTGGGTAGTATTTTTAATACTTTAAAGACAATTGACTAGAAGGAACTGAGCTAAGTGCATTAAGAGTGCATTACATTAATGCCAGGTTTGGGGCAGGAAGGGAGAGAATTTAACAGGAAAAGAGGATAACACTGAGCCCTTAGAAGTGTGTGCGTGCTAATGGAAACATCCTCGAAAACCTTGCAAAAGACCAGACCACCTCGGTTGTCTATGCATCTCAGGTCTAAAAAGGAAAGAGGGGGCAATAAAGAAAAAAGAACCAAGATGCTTAGTCCGCTGTTTTAGCAAAAAGTCCGTCTCACAAGTGGAACACTGCTAGTCCCTCCCTCCCTGTTCAGGGAATTTGCTAGTGTTTTCTGGGCTATAGAGAGAAGCTTAGCCCTGCTCACTTCCCAGCTTTTCTGGTAGAATCTATGGCCTAATAATCTACAGTGCCCAGGTAGAGTAATTTTCAAGTAAGATATCTCCCACAATTTATTTCTAGCTCTGCAGTAAATGAAGCAACAAAAATAAGGCTCAGGAAGGTCCTATTAACCTTTTAGCCATATAATACAATGAGTGTGGCAATGGGCAATCATTATGGAAAATTTCATTGAATTTCAATATGAATGCAGATTTTAAACTATGCATTATCCTGCATCATCTTTCTCCTTCATTTGCTAAATCAATCTTACCAGCGTCAAACAGACACAACCTCTCTCTGTATCTGTCTCTCTCTAGCTCTGTGTGTGTGTGATATGTATTGTCTGCACATGTGTATGTATACCTGTGCATACATGTGCAAAAGCTAGAGGGATGGTCTTCTTCTTTTTTAACTGAACATGGGGCTTGCTATTTTGACTAGATTACCTGGCCTTTAAGCTCCATGGATCCTTTTGTCTGTCATCACTCAAGGCTTGAGAAAGAGGTCCTCACTATCACCTTCAGCTTTTGCAAGGATGCTTGGGATCTGAACTCAGGTCCTTATCCCTGTGTAGCAAACCTTTTCCTCACTGAGCCATCTCCCCAGCCCATTAATTTATATTTTTGAGCTTGAAAATCTGACACTGAATCCTGATTTCTTTTCCACCATCTCTTGTCATGCGGAGGTTTACCAGGATATAAATGACAGAATGAATTGTGGCATTTTATAACACGCATTAAAATTTATTTCCCTGGCGACAGATAAGTCTATCACAGTTTCTCAGTATTATTTCAATTAACTGTTAAATAATACCCCCTCCTTTGCTAAAAACTAATCTTTTAAGGGATACACAATCCTATAAAGTTTAATTCAATAATTTAACTCATTTCAACAAATAACAAGCAACTGTTATGTGTCAAGATCTATGCAATGCAATCACAGATAAACTGCACTCCCCCACAGTAATGGTTTCATCATTTCTTAAGTAATGACAAAAGACAGACCCATAAGTATATGTGTACAAAGTACATGTTGAAGGCTCTGGAGGGGCATACGTGGAAACACCTGCTCAAGCCTCATGACATCTAAGAAACCAAGACATGGGACCCTGGAGGGATGATTATTCATCAAGGCCTTAGTGACTCACTGTGCAAAGGAGTATGAAGGGTTGCATTGTAAAAAAATCCCAGCTGCGGGTTGCACCACTTGGAAAGTCAAACAGGAACATATAATGAGTTCGCAAGCAAGAAGGGAAGATACGATTTGCTGAGGCAGGCAAAGGGAGGTCATCATGAGGAATCCTTGTGTGATTGCTGGGGTGGGATACAAGAGACAGTATTCAGAAATCCCTTTACTGAGACCATTGATTATAGAGAAACCACTGTTAATGCTAAGAATGTTTACAGTGGGGCTAGAGAGAGCTATCAGTGGTTGAAAGCATTTCTTTTTCCAGAGGTTCTGGGTTCGATTCCTAGTGTCCACATGACAGTTTACAGGTATCTGTAACTTCCATGTTCTCTTCTCTCTTATGTTCTCTGTTCTCTGCAGGTACCAGGCATGCGCGTGGAGCACAGACACACATGCGGGGAACACACTCAGACACATAAAGAAATAAACACACAAGCTTTTAAAGGAAGGAATGCAGTGAAAAGATTGGCAGGTGTTCTGGGAAAGGCAGAATAAACCAGGGCTATAGACACAGAAATTGAGATGGGGGAATATATTCCTTTCTTGTTTGTCTTGATACTAAATTACCATCTGTTAAGTGACTTGAGACAGTTCAGACTTACTCTCTTGCAATTCTGGGGGTCAGAAGTCTGAAGCAAGTCCATGGGCTTGAATCAATGTTTCAGTGGACTTGTGCTTCTTTGATTTGCTGCCTATTTTCCCAGTTTCTCCATTCCTTGCCTCACTTTGACCTGTTCATGTGATCACAACTCTTTCACTGACTAACTCTTCTTCCTCTCTTACAAATACCATCGGAGTCATACTAAGTTATGCTTACCCACTTGGACCTTAAAGACACCTTATCTCAATAGCTTGTACTCAATCGTTTGCATCTGCAGAGTCTTCTTTTGTTCAAGGTAACATACGAACAGCATTAGGGGATGAGAGTGCAGATATCTTTGGTGGACCAATATGGTATCTATCAAAAAGCATAAGCCGAAAAAAAATATCTGGGAGGATTTAGTAATTTATATACGTGGTGCTGGATGATTAAGATGGAAAGTAAATGCAAAACCAAAAACAAATGAAGCAATAAAAGTCACTTGCTGATATTTAATTTCACTGACATCAAAAATGGTGGTGTCATCCAATGATCACATTGTGTGAAAAAGATCTCTTACAGTTGAGGACTGTGATTTTGGGACAGCAGGGAGTGAGGATCTAGACAGATAAGGCCAGAGAAGTGATTTGATGCCAGGCTTCCCAAAGTCCCCCTTGGGACAACTACATTTGATCACAGAGAAGAATAAGAGCAATCTCTTACAAATGTGAAGGATACTCTGTTTTTTTTTTTTTTTTTTTGCGTTATCGGTCTGTATTTTTATAGCACTCTCTCTAATTGCTGAGTTTTCTATCAAAATTGTATTTACATTTTGAAAACTTCTTGTTCAGGCAATTTGATGTGGAATGAGTGACAAATGTTCCTTCTCACTGAGCTAGAGCACAGTGTGACCATGGCCACAAAGATGTGCTTCTGATGACCCTGGACAGTTCCCACCCTCAGTGGCGAGCACCCACTTCACTGCCATGGTATTCCTAGTTCATTTGGGTTTTCACTTCTCTAGACCCTGAACTTGTTTCGAAACTTTCATCTTTGTACCACAAGTGTAAAAATGTAAGGGAAATTTTATTCATCAGACTCACTTACAAAGAGAAAACTGTCTTCGGAAGAGATGTCAACCACAGACTCACAGAGTTTAGTAAGCTACAACGTGGGAGGAGAGGTGGTAGGTTCCTGAGGCGTGGGAAGTTTAGAGGGGACAGTGACAGCCAAAGAGGAGAAAGCTTTCATGACTCTACAGTCTATTAACTGTCAACACTTATCTATGATCTTTCTATTTAAAGTCTTGTGTGTGTGTGTGTGCACGTGTGTGTGTGCACATGTATGTGTGCATCTGTGATGTGTGAGTGCAAATGCAAATGAATTAGAGAACACATGAAGCTGAACACACATGTGGAGGTCAGAGGGCAAATTCTGCCACCAGTCCTTGTCTTCCACCCTGTTTGAGATGGGTTTTCTGATTCAGCCCTGTAACCATTAGGCTCACTGGCCAGCAGTCCTCCTGTTTCCACCTCTTCTCAGCGTGCAACAAAAGCAACAAAACTGCAGATGGGCATAGCCACACCTAATGCTACCTGGGTTCTGGATCTGTTGTGTAGACGGCACTTAACCCACTGAGCTATCCTCCCAGTCAAGATTTCTGAATTTTTAGTTGGGCTAAAACAAAACCAAGATTGTGGGTATAAGGAGCATATATCTGAAAAATGTTCCATAAAAATAGAATAGCTAGGAATTGAAGTGAACCATAAAGAGGCATTCAACTGGCATGTATGACGAGTCTTGGAAAGAAAATTTAGAACAGTTGCTCAGTAAAAATCTAATGGGATCCACAAAACATAAACCAAGTATACACTTTAAATGTTCTGGTAATTATGTTTTAAGTAAAAATAAATGAATGACAATTAATTTAAGAAAAATTTAATTTAATGCAATATGACTATGCTGGTTGGTTTTTGTCAACTTCATACAAGCCTAGACATATTTTTGAAGAGGGAATGAATATCAATTGAGAAACTGCCTCCATCAAATTGGGCTATTGGGAAGTCTGTGGGGGCATTTTTTTGATGGATGATTGATGTGGGTGGACCCAGCTCTCCGTAGACAGTGCCATCCCTGGGCATGTGGTCCTGGGATGTATAAGAAAGCAGGCTGAGCAAGTCATAGGAGCAAGCCAGTAGACAACACTCCTCCATGGCCTCAGCTTCAGTTCCTGCCTTCAGGGTCCTGCTTTGAGTTCCTGACCTGGTTTCCCTTCATAATAGACTATAATCTGTAAGATGGAATAAACTCGTTCTTTCCTGTGGTCATATGCTTATCACAGCAATATGTAGATAAACACTGGAGAAAACAGGAATGTTAACCCCTCAGGCTTTTCTCATCAACTGAAGGTATTCACACCTGTTTTCCACCCAGAATGTTAGGAGTGGATGTTGTTAATAACCTGGTGATCTCTTGCCTCATCTGAATCCCTCCGACTTTTGAGCATTGTTTCTCAGTAAATAAAACCCATTCTTATGAAAGAGGTCTCATATACTTTTGCAAAAAGTCTACTTATTCCCTAAGCTTTGTCAGTCAATAGAACCTATTATTATGGAAGAGATTACAGGTTCTTTGCTAAAGGGATCAGATGTAGCCATGCCTAAAGCTTTGTTGTGATAATTGTCATGAGGAAACTCTTTTCAAAAATGCATTATGCTTAAACATGTCAAAAATAAACTACTCTGGGATAGACTCTAGAAGTTTGAATCAGCATTGGCTAAGTCATGACGAACAGAATTTCCTTCTCAACTCCCATGAATCTTTCCCTGTAGACCAAAGCATCTACAGGGACCCTCCCCACCCCTTAGTAATAGAAATCAAACAAGTCAATATCTAAAACATTGTCTCAGGATATAGTCTGTAAGGAAATAATTGTCTTACATTCTGCCTTGGGGATATGATATATGGTCTATACATACAAGGATAGTCTTTGCAACATTAAAACTGCAGAACTCTATAGCATAGATTATTTGCATTGAATATTAAGATTTCATTTTAAGGGCTCCTTTATGATGGATGGACTTGACCAAATAGTGAGCTCTATCTTGAATGACAATCAGAAACACATTCTTCCCATTATAGTCTAATAGTGGTTGCTTCAACCTAACATCCGTGAACATGGTTTCTCAAGTCAAGAAAATAGTTAAACACCAGGTCCTCAATTCACTTCTCTTTCTTTGTCTATGAAATACTTCTGGTGAGGTTTTTCAAGTTTTCTTATCAAGATAAACTTCCTAGTTATTGACTTATTGAGAAATAACAGTGATTCTATGTAGAAAGGGCAAAAGTTTACCTATGAAATAGTTTGAATAGATACTACAAAAATGGTGTGCTCGTGCGTGGTTTGATAATTCATATGAAGAAAATAAATCCTATGGAGGTATGTTTAATGGTTTGATTGCAAATAATCTCTGGCTATTAAGTAAGTGCTTAGTACCTAGTAGAGGGGAAGTACTTTATCTTCAGGGGCAGTGACTTTGTTTAATATGTACCTAGTCTATTTTGACCACATTCTTTCCATTATCATTTCTTATCGACTGCCATTAATCCTTTTCATCTTCTAACTAGTAGCCTCCCTTCTACATTTATGTCTATTTATTTTGAGAATTTTATATATTAGTGAATTATTTGCATGATTTCTCATTCCTTTCTTCCCCCAACTGCACTTACATTGCCCCTTCCTCTCATATTCATAGCCTTTTGTTCTTTAATTATTATTATGCTTGTATATATATATATATATATATATATATAGTTTATAAATACATCTGCTGAGTTCCTTTAATGTTGTCCATATGTACATATATTTCTGACCACTTGGGATGTCTTCAATGATGTCTTTAAATTTAAATTGTTAAAATTCAGTGTTTCATTGCCCTAGCCCACATTTCAAATGTTCAGGTACCACACATGCCTTGTGTCTATTGTGTGCATGAGAGGAATATAGATCATTTAGTTATCTCAGAAGCTGCTGTTGAAAACTCCTGTCCTAGAGATTAGAGCTTTCACTGGTTGCTACAAACTAGAAAGAAGATTTTATTTCCAGTTAGAGCATTCTAGTGAAATATGGCAGAGATGTCAGATATGAACGTAAGAAAGCAATTTGTTTGATCTTGAGAAAGGAGGAAGAATACAGGAGAGAAGAAGGATAGAATACACAGAGACTGTAGCAATGGGAGAAAGCTGGGCATCTTTCCAAATACTCCATTTATGTGAATATACACATTCAACAGCATTACTGAACTAGAGAACTGGCAAAGATGTGTGGGGAATGTGTTCATTTCCCATTAAACAATTTTTTGAATGAATCTGCAAGGATTGATGGCACAAATCTAGCAAGTCTTTGGGATTAAAGCAATGGTGGAATAACAATTGGCTTTTTTTTTCTATTTTAGAGTTTGCAACTCAAGCCATATAGCTACGCTCCTAAGATGCACAGGAAAGAGGAATTTGAATTTTTGGGCTATTAGTGTATGAAAGGGTATCTGACATAAAACAGAAGTATAGTTATATGGTAGGAGGTATTAACCCATTAACAACAGAATTTCCTAAAGTGTGTTCATTGACAGCCATTGCACTGTAGAAATGAATGTAAGACCATCTTTGACATGCTTTGATTTTACGATGACAGTATAAATTTGGATCAACTCCAATTCTAATAGCTACATCTTTAGAAGGTAAAGGGAGGTTAGCTTGTCTGAAGGTCTCCCAACCTTCAGAAGTTCATAGTATTTATTTGCTTTAGATTTATTGCTGTACTCAAAACTTCAGCGTGACTAAGTCAATGTAAACACTAGCATATCTTCACCATGGAGCAAATCCAATAAATATTAAGGGACTTTTCAGACAATTCTGGCATTGAGAAAAATGCAAAAAGTTCATGGTGGGAAGATTTTGACCCTTTTAATATAACAAATACTATGCGAGAAGGATCTCTGACTAAGTTTTCATCCCAGAAACACAGGGCTGAGATTTGACTAATTTTGTCTTGTGTGGAAAACTGGTTAGATTCACTATTGCTGAGCTGTATAACAACTTCATTAAGCTGACTTTCACTCTATCTAAGCCTTTGTCATTTCTTTCCATGTTTAAGTGAAAATAACACATAAGAAATCCTTGCTGACAAGCCTAGAATTTGTCTTCTATTATTTATTGTGATACTTCTCTCCACCCACCATTACACTCTAACAAGTCAAATACCAGTTAAAGGGATGTTTACGACCTTGTAATTCACAGCACAGTGTCTGTTTTGACTATATTTAATGGCCGGCACTTACTCCAAATGAGTTAAAGCATGTTATTGTGTAAGCATTTATTTTCACTACTTCACTGTCTTGGTAAAACATTTTCTGATTTCTTCTTTGCTTTTCTCTTCTCTTGGAAATTTAAATCACAGGATGGAACAAGTTAATAAATGGTATTAGCACTGCTCCGACTGACTTGGTAAGTGTAGGGCATTACCCCTGCACTTACAGACACACAAATATATACATGTCAATTCTCACGTCTGATTTTTCTTCTGGTTCCATCTTTCTATGAGACTCTCCCCTTGCAGTTCAAGTCTCTCCACCGTTCTGTCTCTGTAGAGTCCTATGAGGATTTATCTGTCTGCTCAAGCCAGAATTGGTGGTTTTCTCAACTACTCTCCAACTCTATACATATACAACCATTTGTAAATTTGGAATTTAGCTATGTACTGCAGAGAAGACCATTGGAGTGACGTTAAGATTTCTCCCATTACCTATTTTCATAATTATCTAGATGAAATGCATGCTATTTTATCATCTATAGATGAATTATCTATGTTTTTATTTTTCTTTAATTCCTAATATTTTTCACAGTTAGGTCAGTGTGGTGCTTTGAATGAGACAGGCCCACATAGGCTCATATGTTAGTCCCTAGAGAGTGGACATCATTGATTAGATTAGAAAGATTAGGAGGTGAGGCCCTGTTGGAGGAAATGTGTCATTGTGGGGTGAGCTTTACTGTCCCAAAAGTCCATGCCAGGCCCCGTCACCCTCTGCCTGCTGAGCAGGCTGTAGTTCTCAACTACTTCTCTAATACCCTGCCTGCCACCATGCTTCCTGCCTTAATGACAATTGACTAAGACTCTGAAACTGTAAGCAAGACACAAATTGAAAATTTTCTCTTTTAACAGTTGTCACGGTCATGTTGTCTCTCTGCAGCAATAGGACACTGACTAAGATAGTCATAATCGTGACTTCTAAGATCACATCACATTTAATAGCTTTCTTTCTTGGATATGAAAGGAAAAAGAAATGAATTTGGGTATATTAAAATATTGGCTCTTGACATTTTCTCTCATTGTTTTCTAATGAACGCTGAAGAAAGCCTGGCCATTTATGTCAAATGTAGAATAAAATGAAGTGCACATGCTAGACTTTGATTTCTTACAGACAGAATGTAAATGTTTATGCAATTACCGTTCAGAATTTATTCTATCTACTGTAGTTATCACTTTAAGTGTCAGAGAAAATATATTTATGAGACACTTCCAGTTGGCTAGTATAATTACTACTAGCTTCGTGCAATCTACCATAGTAAATACAGAAGGATAGCAGCAGAAAATAATCAAGCTTCCAGCTAATTCAAAGGGTGATACAAAGATGTTACTTTAAAACAGTCAAATTTATAGCCAACTAAGCATTTAAGATGATACATCAAAAACTTGATTAGCAGAGTGAAGTTAACTTTTATAGTTTCATTGACAGGGAAAATTTAACAGGAGATAAATTAATTGCCAGTGGTATAACAATAAATAATAAGAAATAATAAATCAAAAATTTTATTAAAATAATAATTTGCAAAATTTAAAACATGAATCAGGTGAGAAAAAACACTGAGCTTCTGTATTATAGCTTCCTGACATTCACCTTTCGACCTCACATAGCAAACAACCTCTCTCAACTCTCTTTCATAGTGTGGTCCTTGAAGCTCTAGTAGGCACTTTTTGTTGGTATCATCTGTTCCGTAAGTTGGTGAAAATTTTGGCAAGTGGAGATTTGGTTGAACAGGTTTTGCCACATTGTAGGTGAAACACCCTAAAATCATATTGACTTATGATGACAAGTGTTTCTCTCATATGGATGTTCTCAGGTATAAGTTCTGGCTATTCTCCTTGATTAGTCCCTATAGAATTTACTCCAAGTGAAGGGGCTGGAATTTTGTCATTTCAGAAGAGACATAGACCAAGTGAATGCTCAAATCCCCTGACTCTATAAACTCATATTTGGCCCACATTGCAGTTTTACATGTTGGACATGAACTTCCAAACTTCGCATGGCAGGATGTAGAGCATCTGTCTCGAAGGTAGGGGAGTAATTATATTTTATTTTATTTTGCTGTGGTTTTGTTTTGTTTTTTGGGTTTTTTTTTTGTTTGTTTTGAGACAAGGTTTCTCTGTGTATCTTTGGCTGTCCTGAAACCCATTCTGTAGATCAGTGTGGCCCCGAACTCCCAAAGATCTGCCTGCCTCTGCCTCCCAAGTGTTAGGATTAAAGGCATGTACCACCACCCAACTAAGTAAGTGTGTTTGATCTTCAAATAAACAACAACTTTCACCTTTGATTTCGCCCCTCTGTCACACTGGGTTATGTCCACCAAGACTCCTTTTTTACCATGTTCATCTCCAGATGCTTGTGCAGTCAGGGTACTCTTACAGTGCCTGAAGTTCAGAAATTAGTCCACCATTCTATCATCTTGTAGTATAATTTTTGCCTCTTTCAGGAGGTCATATTATTTCCCTACAAAATCTCCTGACTTCTTCCTCAGGAAAGATGGTGGTACCTTACTTGAATGAGACCTGGGAGCTATCGTTCCAAGTTGCAGTTGTCCCATGATCCATGTCTAAAGGTATTCTCTGAGCTAGAGTGGTCTGTGGTAGCTGTAGTCTGAATCACCCACTCTTTCTCATAGATCCTGGGGCCGGCCTTTTTATGTTTGCCTACTTTCTCTTCTCTACCCTTTCTTGTACTAAGAATAGAACCGGTTATCTTTTGAGGCAACCATTGAGAATGCATTCCCTTAAACTTCTTAAATGTATTCTCTAGCCTATTTTTGTTTTGTTTTTTACCTCTGTTTTTCCATTTCTGGTCGTCAAATAGAAGAAAAAAGCAAAAATAAACCAAAAAACTTGACAATTATTTGTGACTCAGTTTAAAAGTGAATAAAGATTTCCTGTTCAACTCCCCATTTCCAAATGTTCATCTTAGGCAAAGAGTACAACTGAAAATATGGGGGAAGGGGGAGTCTAAGCAGTGGTGGAACACGCCTTTATTCCCAGTACTTTAGAGGTAAAGGCAGGAGGATCTTGGAGTTTGAAGTCAACCTTGTCTACAGAGTGAATTCAGGATAGCGAGGGCCACATAGCCCTGTATCATGAAACTCTGTATCAAAAACCAGACAACAACAACAAGTCTGTATGGCCCTATTGTGCTCTTCCTTTGACAAGGTACAATAATGTTTAAATATTATCAAAGCACAACTGACAATCAAAGCACAACTGACAATTATAATATTCCTTCTCTCTGTTCCTCCCAGTTTCTTTCTATCTCTGCTCCCATTACCTCTGCATCCACTCTCTTTCTGTCTCTCATTAGAAAGCAACCAGACTTCTATGGGATAGTTATTTAAAATATAATAAGATAAAATAAAAGCTAACATATTGGAATATGACAGAACAAACAAACTGAAAAGAAGAAGCCAAGAAGGCACAAGAAACAGATATAGATCCACTTATTCACATACTCAGGTATCCCATAAAATGACTAATCTGGAAGCCATAATACATACCTAAAGGACCTGTAGGATAAAGAGAGAGAAGCATACACACACACACACACAATAAAAGATAAGATTTTTTTAAAGTCCTGTTACAAAGTTATGAAACAAGGAACTGCCAAAGGTACTCTTGAGTCTGTTTTCTGTAGTCTTCTACTGTTGGGTATGTCAGCCTACCCTTAATTAAAAGTAGTCTCTTTCCCCAAGAGACTCCTTCCGAGAAAACTAAATTTGTATTTGCAAGCAGTTATTTGCAACTAGAGATTGCTTTTGCATTCAGGATGGAGGCATGTGTGCACATCTTTCAGTTTTAGGACCCCCATCTGCTGCAGACCCTTGCCTGCCTGCACATACTGCCTCAGTTTCTGTGAGTTCATATGTACATTGTTCCTTGTTGATTTGGAATGCCTTGCTTTCATTGGAAACACAGACTTACACTCTTATTTTAGATGTTTCCTTGGACAGAGAAACCTTCAACTTTGGGGCCTATTTCCTTTACAGAGGTAAGATTAAGAGAGAGAAAAATCAAAGACTCAGAGAGCAATGACATCACAGAGAATGATCCCTGGAAGGAAAAGATTCTTAATGGCTTGCATTCAAATGCATTCACTAGCCAAGGGTTGAGAAGATATCCCAGAATCTGATGGAGAAGATAGCCCAGAATACTCTTGGTCTCCATTGGAGAAGTGGAGCTTGCTTGTACATTCTGCAGCCAACACTTGATACAGTTATTGAATGTTGGGGAGATGGAATTTTCTGATATTTCAAAGGGAGAGGAAGCAGATAGAGGTTTTCTTTCTTGAAGAAATGCAGTCCTCAGCCTTAATTCATCACTGTGTTAAATCTTTACACCAACATAGTGTCAAAATAATCAGAAATTTTTCATGTATAAATGCTTTTGGGGAATACTGATAAATTGTAATATATAACATATTCAAAAACACAAGCATGAATTATCAAATTAATCAACATAGAATAGGCAAAGCAAACAGTTCCAATAGGAAGTTTTCTGTTATATTAACACATTTCTTATTACTTATATTATTTTACAAGTAGCTTTTAGGTATAACATGGTTTCCTAAGACAATACAAGTCCCATAGCTTCTTTAACTGTTCCAAAATTCTCTCTTTAAAACACTTCCAAGTTGAGCCAAATTTTAAAAGTTATACAGTTCTAAATTCAGATCTGACCATGTAAGATGTGAATACAGTTTCATGGAAGTAGAAAAGTGAAAGGCTTCTTCCTGAGTTTAAAAAGAGAAAGCATTTGTGTGCAGAGAAAGAATTCTTTACCACCTTAATCCATTATTAAAGGTGACCATTCATCCTTGGTAATCAGATCAATTTGTGCGGAGAATTTAACTCCATATGTGTGAATTGGAAGTGATTTTATTAGTGTTCTACTACATCAAGTTTGATAAAATCCCCAATCCATTTCGGTTGAGTTTCTATTGATCCACTTAAGAGATCAATTTGGACTTGTTCGATTCTTATGTCAGGGGATTTCATCTGCCTTGAGTTTAACGTTATGAAATAAATGTGATTTACAAAGTAAGGGGGAATGAAAAAGAGTTCAGATGATTGTTGACAATTGTTTGAATGTAAGCGTTTGCATGTGAGCATTTGAAAGGGCAGCACCATTTTGAAGTGAACCAGGGAAGCAGGACAGAGTGGTTAGGGCTTGCCTTTCAGGGGAATTCTTGGTCATGTCTCCTCTTGCTCCAGTAGTAAGCGTGCTTCCAGTGTTGCTTAACTTTTGGATGGTCAAAACACAGCTTATTTTTAATCTGTAGCTATTTCATATGTATACTTATATGTATAGTGAAATCTTTCTTTCCTTCCTACTGTGCAGTTTTTTTTATTACTTTCTGTGTTTGAATATAAATTTTCCTAAGAGACAAAGACTGGATTTGAAAATCTCTGGTGAATCCTAGGCAGTTACCTGCCAATCATTCTCTCTGCCTTCTTGCCTTCTTCTGAAATAGTTTTAGTAGTGGTCTTAGAGGGAGAACTGCCCTGAAACATGTCTTTTTCTCCTGAAATTCTATTTTCTTATTGACAGGATAAATATATCTCATCCACCCTGCCCCCCCCCATCCCAGAAGGCAGGGTTTGAGACTGCGGCATTTTTTTTCTGGTGAAGAATAGATGTATAGACTTGCAACAATGCTGCATTTGTCTAGTTTATTGTGGAAGTTTAGACTAAAATGAAGCTCAAAAGACTGAAAGTAATTGAGGGTCAATTTGCTACTTAAGGCTATCGTATTTGCCAGGTTTTAGCAGAAGAGCCACTACAATTCTGCAGGCATAAAAGAGAACTTGTAAGTGAAATTAGACTACAGTAAATGTGGGGCCACTGTGAAAGTCAAGGTCTGGAAAGTTTTGAGATGAGAGAATTAATTGTGAAGGATCATGCATCAACAGGTGGTATCCTGCACAGGGAGGAACCTGGGAATGCAGGAGCCCACACTTATAAATGGAGACAGTGCTTTCATTTCCTAGATTCCCAGACCTCAGTAGTCACACAGAAACTATATTAATTCCAGCACTGTTCGGCCAGTGGCTCAGGCACATTCCTAGCTAGCTCTTACACCTTAAATTAACACATTCTATTAATCTATGTATTGTCATGAGACTGTGGCTTACTGGTAATGTTCTGGCATATTTTTCCTTCAGCAGCTACATGACATCTTGACTCTGCTTACTCCTTCTATAGCTCTGCTTGGATTTCCCTCCTGGCTTTACTCTGCTAAGCCATTGACCAAAACAGCTTTATTCATCAACCAATAAAGGTAGCACATAGATATAAGAACATCCCACATCATCTCCCCATGTCTGCCTAATTAAAAAGGAAGACTTTAACCTTAACATACTAAAATTACATATACAAAACAGTTTTTAAGCGAGAATTATACATGCAATATCTAGTACATTTACATTTGACAAATTAAGGAAAATGCTCTATCATCTATCCTACCCTTTTGCATCTAAAGTTTTATATATAATTTACCTTTTATCATAACTAAGGAAAACTATAATCATAGCTATCTACTCTTCAACTCCCTCAAAGACCCCAGAACGATATATTACCTAAGTAAACAGGAAGTGCATTGTAACCAACTTCTAAAGTTCTAGAAATGATAGATATTTCACTGTCTGGACATTCACTCAAGTTCTTTTGTAATATTGGGGCATCCATATGAAGCCTATATCCCTATAATATCTGGCATACTTTTCAATGAAGCAGGAAATTTGAAGATCTGTTCTTCCTTGTCCTGGCAAAATTTGTCAATTGCCTTCTTTTATGTCCTGCAGAATGTCTGGCAGTTTCTTCTGTAAAACAGGAATCCTGAAGGACCATCCTGTCTTTTAGAAAGTTCAGCAGTCACTTTTCTGTGGGTTCTGGATGTCCAGTTCATACAGCATACCATCAAGAGTTCAGGCAGGAACAGTTTCTTGCCCAAATGGCTATCCTTGCCTCACTGAAGGAAAATTCCATAATGAGTTTCTTGGATGCCCATCAACCTCTCTGAAGTAATTGGTATTGCCAGAAGCAGACATGTCTCACTGTCAAGAAAAGTCAAAGTTCTTAAACCATTTTAAATGCCATATTCTGTAGTCTTTGAAAGATTTGAAGAATACCCATCAATTTGAAATATATCTCTGTACATCTAAAAAACCTAATTAATATGACTAAAAGTTGGACTATTATAGATGACTGTCTATTAATCCATAATTTTAATTATACATTTCATTTTAAAATGAGTTATATAAACATAATACCTTAAACAAGAGTAAAAATATACATATATAACAAAACTGACCTTAAATTTGTATCAACAAACCAAAGTCTATACTAATATATTCATTTCTATATCATATCATCCCCTCTCTTTTTTGGAAAGAGATTGACTGTAACCATTAACTATTTATAATCTACCTCTTTTAAATGATAATAAACATTCATTTTGGAAATTTGAGCATAGTTTTCTCCAAGATGCTTCCTGTTGTTTGTTGGGCAAAGTATTTTTAGGGTTCATGGTGACCTTTCAGGAGGTCTTGTACCATCAACCATATTATCCTGGAAGGAATCCACAGGTTCTCATCTTCTATGGAAACAAAAGCAGAACGTCCTTTTGAAAGTAACATAGCCTTATACTCAAATTTTGAAGCCCAGATACTTTTAAAATATGTATGTTGGCTTAGTTTAGCAGTCTGTACAATAAAATGTCTCTCTGTAGTTAGGTCATTCACAGTCAAAAAGTTCAAAGAAAATACAATAATATACATAATGCAGACTGTGTATTTTCTATCTTTATGAGGCTTTTCTTTTAACTCTATTTCTTTTACTTTTATTTTTTAATTTTAAGTTTTGTGAGACAAGTTTTCTCTGTGTATCTTTTGCTGTCTTAGATCTTACTCTTTCGACCAGGATATCCTTGAACTCATAAAAATCTACCTGCCTCTACCTCCCAAGTGCTGGGATTAAAGGTGTGTGCCACCACACCCAGCTACTCTAATTCTTTTTTTAAAGGACTTTCTCTATCTTTTTTTCTTTTCTTCCAAGCCTACATATATTTTTAAACACACTGTAAACTATTTAGAGGGCTTTTTAAAATTTATTTTTATTTTTTTATTTCCATCTGAATCTGTCTTTATTGTACATCTTTATTTTTTTCTGAGCACATGAGTTTTAATCTGCTAAACATCATGGTTAGGATTAAAATTGCAGCTTTGGCAGCTGGCTTCACCTATTCCTTAGCTTTCTGAGAGTCTAGCTTCATGGCAGAGGTACTGGTGAGAGCCATGTTTATAGACACAACTCTGTGAAGTTTCAAGATCCATGCCACCACCAAGAAGCCTGCTGCTGGATGTTCATAAACACCATGTAAGTGTTTGGTGGTAGGAGCCTTAGAATAAAGCTGCATTGTTTTTTGCCACTAACACTGAGTCAGGAATCCTCTCTTAAAGGAGTTGAGCCTCTGCCTGCCTCCAGCAAACAGAGCTCACCTGAGACAATGCTGCTATCATGAAGCTGTGCTTGACTTTGTTCTTTTCTTTCTAGAATCCTTCTTTTTATAAAAGCTATCTCAGGCTTTATGTAAAAATTCTTGCCAAATGTTAGGGCATCATTTGTAGATAGAGAATGTACTTTCATTTCCTGTCTTCCCAGACTCGAATAATCACACAGAAACTATATTGATTATGACACTGTTTGGCTAATGGATCAGGCATATTCCTAGCTAGGTCTTACATCTTAAATTAGCACATTCTATTAATCTATGTATTGCCACAAGGCTGTGACTTACCTGTAATGTTCTGGCATCTCTACCTGTAATGTTTCTGGCATGGTGTCTCCTTAACTCTGCCTACCCTCTCTCTATAAATCTGTTTTGATTTCTTGCCTGGCTTTACTCTGCTAAGCCATTGATTCATCAGCCAATAAAAGCAACATATATACAGAAGTACATCCCACATCATACACTTGCACGAATGCGTTCTTGTCACAAAGATACTATTACTGCAAGAAAGTGGGTCAAAGATTGTGGGAAAAGATGTGAACTTATACAAGGACTCAAATAAGATGTCTTATTTCACCATGATTTTATTCTAATTATTGCTAAATAACTATTAAAAGCTATTATTAAAGACTTTTACTTCTCAGGTTTATTTGTTTATCAGAAGAAAACTTCAATTGGCTAAGTTTACTAACAAAAGGAAATGAAGTATTTCTTTTGCTGTGCTTTATTCCTTCATGAGAGGCTCTTTTTTTTTTAAACTTCAGCCATTGAACAGGTTTCACACTTTAAAACATTTTGATCTTACAAATGGCCTATTGACTTTTCTTTTAGCAAGTCCAGTTTTTGTGGCATCATCTCTAGAAGCTAGATAGCTTCCAACCTCCCCAAAGACCATGCTATTAGAGGGACATGACAAAATACAGGTTACTGCATCTGCATAATGAAGGAATACTCATTGCTATTGAACTTTGGAAAGTCCAAGAACCTGTGAAGACAGGCAGCAGACAGCAAGGACAACCTCTGGCTATAGAGAGACACAGCTTTATTTGACTACACCGAAACATTTTGCTTTCTCATGTTACATTCAACTATTCTCATAAGAACTTTGTAATGATTGAAATGCTTGCTAAAGAGACTAGATTACATATTCAGCTTAAATTTATTCCTATAACCAGAAAGATGGTGTAGAAAAATAGAGAAATAAAGTATTTTTTCCCAAAGATGCATAACAATAGTGGAGGATGATAGCAACCACAGAGTGTGCTTGCACATAGCAAATCCTTTATCTTTTAAAGCTGGAACACATTGGGAGCCAAAGTCTATCATAAAATTTACAATTGAAAATCAATCTCTGCTGATGCCTTAATAAAAATGGGAGTGGGAGTGCCAAGGTTTCTGTTTTATCTAGGACCTGCTTTGCTTTCCATTTTCAGGGAATTCCTTAGACTACCTGAAAAAATTACTGGCAAATTTAGCTGTGTTTGTTGGTTTTTCTTTTTCTTTCTTTCTTTCTTTTTTTCCCCACTTACTTGCTTATGACAGGTAATGTAGTAAGTTGCTGATGCTGTTGATTAATGGCCATGGGAACACTTGCGAGCATAATCCATCTTCAGAACAATTTATTGTTTGTACAGTTTACTGCCAATGTTGCAAGAAAGATTTTTCTTTTCATATATTTGAAATCACAGGAAAATCGCCTTTCTTTGAAAGTGGTGGAATGTTCCATCCTTGAGTTCCTGAAAGAGGATATTGGGAGTTACTGCCAACCTTTCAGTGAGCTACAGAAGAAGGTGGAGCCAATGGCCTAGTAGGTTGGTGGCCATTCTACCATCCCGTTTCTTAGGCAGGTAAAGGGTTAGAAACAAGGTGTGTTTGGGAAAAACAAAAATGTAAGCAATGGCTTACATAGAGCATCGATTTGTCCGTTGAAGTTATTGAAGAGAGAGCTGGCTGAGAAGGAGAGGGTGATAAATGTGGGCTGCACACGGATGGCCAGATTGAAGTTGTGTGATTTCTCCCGATTCCCATTGCTAAAAGTCCCACAGCAGAAGTGATGTCAGTCTACGCTGCACCTTGGCTTGCACACATCATTTCAGTAACCCCGGCTCCTGAGTTCTGTCTAGCGGGACAAGATTGACAAGTTCATGGCTATAAATTCAGTGTAGGCAGGTGCCAATGGTTTGACTGGTTTGCAGATAAGACAAGCTCAGGGAAAGAAGATAGAAAGGACACCATGTGTTCCTTTGCACTAAAGAAACAGGCCACTGTCTTGGTGATTTGGGGGACTTTGTGATGTTGGCATAGCTTTCTGTCTGCCCAGTCCCACAATAAAGACACAGAAACTATATTATTTGCAATACTGTTTAGCCAATAGCTTAAGCGTATTTCTGGTTTACATTTTAAATTAACCCATTTCCACTATTTTGTGTATCACCATGTGGCTGTGGCTTACTGGGTAAAGTTCCATTCCCGGCGTCTGTCTCTGGTGGGTCTACATGGTGTCCCCCAAACTCTGTTTTCTTTCTCCCAGGATTTGTTTAGTTTTCCCGCCTAGCTCTATTCTGTTCTACCACAGGCTGAAACAGATTCTTTATTCATTAACCAATAAAAGCAACACATATACAGAAGGACTTCCCACACCATTGTGAGATCTTCCTTCTGGTCTGTGCCACATAGATTCTCTTAATGTTCATTTCCACCACCTGTCATAAAGAATAAAAGAAACCAAGTTGGATGGGCCATGTCTGATTCTTCTGTCCTCCCGAGAGTCTATTTCACTGAATTTATAAATTCCCCAGGTGAACTTGAGGTATGATAAAATGGTCAGGCAATATAACCCACAACAAAGAATGTTTACAGAGATTCCGTCATTTATTATAAATAAATAAAAGAACAGGGATGACATCAATCCATGGTGACCAGGAATCTGATCAATCAACTCACAAAGTCATGAAATAAAGCCTGTGAACTGGTGAAAGAGTACAGGATGTAAATCCAGCCCTAAATGTGCCTGGTGAGGAGAGACAGTGATTCATTGTATTCCACAGGTTAATCACATATAAACTTACACATTAATTCACATAATCACAGTTTTAAAAATTTGTTGTTAAGTCAATAAATAGCAATTATGTATGTTTATGGGTTATAAGGAAATGCATTGATTTATGTGTATGTTTTATAAAGAAAAATAACATAAAGACCAAATAACACACTTATCACCTGAACAATCCATCACTTACTTATTTACTAATTTATTGGTGAATGCTAAGGTTCTACTCTTCTAGCACTGTAAAATGTTTACTACCTTGTGGCAATTATGTAGTAATTATGCAGGACAATAGACCACTAAAGCTTATACTTACACAGTAGGCTAGATTTTATGCTTTTTGGTCAAATTTCTTTTTTCTCTACCCCACTCCAGTGACCAGCCTCTGGTAACCTTCGGCTCCATATCCTGTGACCAACATTGTAGATTTCTGCTTAAGTGGGATCACCTGATATGTGCCTTCTTCCTTTACGCATTCCCCTATGCGTATTTATGGTAGGGTCTATGATTCAATTTCTTCTTTATGGCTGGATTCAGTACACAGTCTTCCACTGAGCTCACCAAGTATATTGATGGGTCTGTTCATCTGTCTGTGGCCACTTTGGTCACTTCCATATCTTAGCTTTTGTGGATGAAAAACAGGAGAGTTTTGATATTTCTTATGTCCCTATTAGGATTTATTTGGCTATATACCAAGCTGGGGATGCAATTATAATTTTAAGACCCTTTCCAGGATGGCTTATTCCACAAACTGTCTTCTGTTTCTCCTGCTTGGTGGCTCTTCTACCACACACCTCCTCAGATGCATTCACCTCTTCTCCTACACTTACAGCTTCCACTCTGTTACATTGCTTTCACTGTGGATTTTAGAAAAACCATGAGATCCTCAAACATGCATCAAGTTTTCTTGATATTTTTGTAATAAAAATCTACCACAGTGCTACATGTACTCATTGGCTTAATGAACATTTTTAGAAGCCTAAAAAAAAGGGTCTTAGAAACATAAATAGCACTGGACATTGGTGGTGCATGCCTATTAATCCCAGCACTTGGGAAGGCAAAGGCAGGCGGATCACTGTGAGTTAGACGTCAGCCAGGTCTACAGAGTGAGTGACAGGACAGGCTCCAAAGTTACACAGAAACCCTCTCTTGAGAGAGAGAGAGAGAGAGAGAGAGAGAGAGAGAGAGAGAGAGAGAGAGAGCGCTTTATTTGCTGTTTTCTGACATGACATAGCTTTTGCAATCATGCACCCACAGAAGCTAAGGCTATATTATAGTTAACTTCTTTCGTTTTTGAAGAAACACTACACTCTGAAATGATGAAAAACAATATATAGGAAATACAACAACCCTAAGCACAATAAATTGTTACTGTCATCAGACATTGTTATATGTAATTCTACTACTGTGTTTCTATTCAGCTGCCAGTGGGTGGGTCATTTACTTCTGCATCATTACAGACTCAATGAATGTATTGTGACACCTCTGGCCATGTCCACAATGTCATTGAACTTTGGGGACTCCAGTTATTATAGTTCTATGGTAATACCACAATATTTGCAGTCTGTCATTGACCAGATATTGTCCTATGGTACATAACTATGCTTAATATTTAGCAATCAATGAGAACTTAAATAAAAAAATATTAAACCTGAAATGTGGGAAAGAATGTGAGGACATTAGCACAGTCCACCCTTATGTCGTGACCTGTTGTGTTTTCAAACCCATTGCACAACCAGGGTCATTCTAGAGCCGGAATGAGACCACATTTCTTCAAGGTCCTGGGATACAAACAGTTTGAAGAATACGTTTGCAGTTGGAAATGAACCCACAGGGATGGACGCATTCATCTTCTCAATATTCACTTTTTATGGTCAATCATAATTAGTTCCTCCATGTGGTAAGTTCTAACCTTGATATTTATCTTTTCTGACCTTACTGAGTACAGATGACATTATAACCTTTAATTCAAAACAAACAGAAGGTTGGAGTGGCGGCTCTTGAAAAGGCCCCAGATTCAGTTCCCAGTACCCACAGCCATCTGAAACTGTGGTTCCAGGGAATCTGATGTTCTCTTATTACCTCTGCAGGCACCAGGTACATACATGATGCACATGACTGTATACATACATGCAAAATACTCACACACATAAAAGAAAGTAAATATTACAAGCGAGAGAACTGGAGTGAAAAGGTGACCCCTGAAGTGTGTTTGCGACTCTGTGTCTCCTCACTGATGTCTCCACTTGCTGCTCTCACTTCGTTCAAAAGTCTGATTGAGCAGAATGCCAAAAACCCAAGGAAGCGAACGACTTTCGTGCTGAAGTAAAAAGCCCACTTAACAGAAATCAGTCTCTGCAGGTGCCCAGTTGTTCTTGTAGGGGCCTGGCTCCCGACCATAGCCACCATCACAGTCACCATCGGAAGACAACAAGCAGGCCTTTGCCATATTTGTTCAAGCTTTATGACAGATTCAGAATCTTGAATAACTGGTTTCTTAAAGAAGCTCCTATTCTGAGAGCCATTGCATCCAGACATGAAGGGATATAATCCCCTTTGTGGATAACTGTTCCCTGTACATCCTACATTAGTAGACTGTTAACTTCTTCCTGTTCCAGCAAGGTGGTAGAGCAGAATTCACTTAAGAGGTGAATCTTACACAAGAAGCCGCTTTCCTCACTTCAGGAATCACTTCAATGCTCTCTGATCATACAGTAAGTGGTTCCACATGAGTCAGTAGTACCACTGGCTAACTTCATTTCGTAAATAACTTCATAGAAAGATCCACACATTAAGAAGAGGAGGGCCTTCATGTTCTCGAAACTTCATATTTAGCATAAACTAATTAATTCTCATTTTCAGTTAAAATGCTAATTTTGGTACATTCTAATTAGAAATGAAATGATGTCAATAAAAACTCAATAATTAGCCATGTGGTGGTGGCACATGCCATTAATCCTAGCAGAGGCAGGCAGATCTCTGAGAAGCCAGCCTGATCTACAGAACAAGTTCCTAGACATCCAGGACTGTTGCGTAGAGAAATCCTGTCTCAATATCCCCATTAAAAAAAAAAAAAAACAACAACAACCCGAGAAGCCAGGAGCAAATCCAGCCCTGGGAGCCAACCCAGTCCTGAGACACTGATTGAGCCAACGACCTGACTCAGAGCCCATGACCTCCACCGGAACCGGAGTGGGACTGAACCAGTTACCCAGGAAAAGGAGAGAAAGGGCTCCACCAGGAGCAGAAGATAGGAGTCAACCCAGTCCTGGGACTCGAGCAGATCAGGATTGACCCAGCGACCAGAGCCAGAGCCAGCAATATCCACTGGAACAGATCTAACTCCAAGCCAGCGATATCTACAAGAGGAGATCCAGACCAAGATTTACAGAAACAGAACAAAGCCAGCAGCCTAGACCAAAGTAGGCTTGAGACAGCAAACTCCAAGGGAGCAGATCAAAATACGGGAACACTGAGCTACCTCCAGGAACAAGAATAATCAATGAAGTAACTCGAACTGGGACACTGACTGTACCACTAGGAAAACCATCTTAGCTTTTGATCTACTGACACATAGGAAATTATTCAACAGAATCTTAGACACCACCATCCACACCTACTAGAGGAAAAGATGAGAAGAAAAGGTAGGATCACAATCTACACCACAAAGAACAACACAATACCAGTGAAACCCAAAGACCCTACAAAAGTAAGCCTGGAACAACCAAATATGGATGACCCAGAAGAAAATGATCTAAAAAATAACTACAAGAGAATATCTGAAATTATTAAAGATGAATTGAGATATTACCTTAAAGAAATGGAAGAAAAAA